>LOJH01030287.1:8990-26553 GCA_001685095.1 Ellobius talpinus | reverse complement strand
CACACACACACACACACACACACACACACACACACACACACACCCTGCTCTTCCAGAGGACCTAAGCTCAGCTCCTGGCACCCATATCATGTGGCTCACAACCACCTGTAACTCCAGTTCTGGACTTCTGACACCCTCTTCTGGGAATCCAAGTACACCTGCACACATGTAGCAGATACATACACACACACACACAAACACACACATGTCAAAGGTAGGTGAACACTGGGCATTCATAGGCTGAGGCAAAGCCCAGGACAGTTCCTCCATGCACTCTGGTCACTTCCCACACCCCCACCCCTCCCCGTGGCCTCCAACACTACTTTTCTCCATTGGCCTCACTGACTCCCACCTGCCTAATTCTAGCTGGAGCCTCTGACTTCCTGGGCTTTCCTTGGCCAGCCATTGGATACCACCCCACGTAGCCTTTGATGTACATGCCTCAATCTCTGAGGTTTGGACCCTTCAAGAGCCTGATAGAAAGTGTGGATACTCTGCCCAGGGAAATACAGACAGAGCCAGCCTGTAATGGGCATGAGAGAATCTCACCCATGACTGTTGACTGCTTCAGATAACCATCCTGCCAACCAGAGGCAGTGTGAACATTCTGTATGACAGACCACAATGGGGAGACCTGGTCCCTCAAGTCAGGTTCTTGTATAGAAAGGATAGACACACAGACAGACAGACAGACACACACACACACACACTACAGTCACATGTCAGATGTCTATGAGTTCCTATCACCTAGGGGCTGTCTCCAGGGGCCAGCCCTGACAGTGCAGCCAGAGAGTCACATAAGATCCTCCTGCTGAGCTGGGTGGACACCACATCCACTGGCCCAGCATCTCCTGTCCCTGGAAAATCAACACAGGCACCAGAGGCAGGGTCAAAAGCCCAGTCTCTCCTACAGAGTTGCTGTCTGTTCAACAAATCCTGGAGCATGGGCTGGTCCTCTGTCCAGCAGCTCTGGCCTTCTGTCTTCGCACTAGTGTGTTTAAGGGATTCAGCCTGGCCACTGACCACCGAGGGCACTGGGCCTGAGGGCGGGCTTTCAGAGGGTCCAAACCAGGAGGGTGAAGATGTGGCTGCCCTTCTGTCTAAGAGGTGTTCCATTCCTTGCTGGTGCTCTGCACCCTCAGAATACCGCACTGCTTCCCAGGGTCTACCCTGACTGCCTGAGGCCTCTGCAAGATTCTCTCTGACCGCACAAGCCACTGGGGATGGACTCAGGGGCTGAGTTGACAGTCTTGGGGACATCTCAGGGGCACCGACTACCCAATTACTCAAGGGAGATATTGAGCTTGAGTCATCCAGGCTACCACCATGCCCAGATGCTCCCAGCCAGTGCCCTGACTTCTGAGGACCCTGAAAAAGGTCTTCCTCCAGAGTCCCCTCAGATAAGGACATATCCTCAGCAGTAATGGACGTATCCTCTCCTAGGGTGTCCAGTGAGTCACCTGGAAACATGGCCTCCTCAGGCGGAAAGGGGAAGTCTTCTGAGCTGGGGTTGGGCTCATTTATGTCACTCTTTGCTTGGGGAGTTGGAGGAGGCGGAGGGAGATGAGTGTCCCTGTGGATGGAGGATGGAAGGTCCCCACTGCCATAAGATAGCTCTTCATCCACAGGAGACAGTATTTCAGTCAGGAATCCTTCTACAAATGAGGGACTGGCTACCTCTGTGACAAGGGGAGCTTTGTCCTCAGAAGGAGCCTTTGGAGTCATGGTGGCCTTAGGATCAGGCAAGGCCTGTAGGGGCTTCTTTTGTATGGATGGACCAGGGCCAAAATCCTGTAGTTCCTCCTGGTGGCCGACAGAGGACTCAGGAGGCATGTTTTCTTTACTGGGATCTGTGTTTTCCGAGGTGGACGAGTCCAAACAGAAGGACAGTGGCAGAGTCGACTCATTAGTAAAAGGGGTCTGATGTGGGAACACTGTGGCCACAGGAGATATCTGCATGGTTTTCCCTGTATTCCATGTCCCAGTCGGGCTTCTACAGGTTCTGGAAACTTCTTGTTCCTCCCCAGATCCCGGGGAGGTATGAGTGGCATAGGACCCTCCACTGCCTTCCATGTCCAGGGAACCACTTGCAGGCAAGAAGCTCCCTGAAGGTGGCTCAACATCATGGCTAGGTTCTTCAAGGTTCTCCTCATTGTTGTCATCCCAGATTTGGCTGGAGGACTCTGACAACTCAGACCCCAGTCTTGGAGAAGGGGCATGTGGGAATGGCAATGGCCAGCCTGCCTGAAGTAAGTTGTACCCTGGCTCTAAGTCTCCTGCCACAGCTGCCTCCTCAGAGAAGCCACTCAGGAGTCTGGTCCCCCTGCCTTCCAGTTTCTGCAGGATCACTGGACCTATATCCCCAGGAGCCCCCTCCACCTGAGGAAGTCCCTGGTGGCCCCAGAAGGCAGGCAGGCCAGGTTCCTCCCAGGAATCATGAGCAGAGAGCTCCCTAGACCAGCTGGGGTCTGCATGCAGGGTATCTTCAGGTTCCAAGCTAGACAGGGATGTGGAGCCGTTAGAAAGATGGACGAGGGTGGCCGTGGCTTTCTGGAACTCCTGGAGAAATGAACAGGAAAGGCTACTTGCTGAGCCAGCTGAGGGGTTGAGGGATAAGGCAGGGGCTTCTGAAGACCCTGAGCAGCTTCTAGAAGCAGACTCAGAACGCGTGTCCAAGATGGCAGCAGGCTGGCATGGAGGGCTGTCTAGGTGCCAGGCAGGCTGTGCCTCCTCCTCGCTGGCCACAGGAGCTGCTGAGATGAACTGAATTAGGGAGTGGCTCACAGTTACCACACCCCACATAGCAGACTATCCCAGAATCAGTCCCAAACCGAAAAGATGGTCCAACAGAAGACACTAACAAGAACGCTGGTACCAGTTACAGTCGGTGCTAGTGTGCTCAGTCCTTTGATGATAACCCCTAGGTAATTGTCCCAGCCCCTTCCCTACGTGTGGGTCATCATGTGCCGATCCCTGAGTGTCTGGATTCAGCCTATCCCACCTCAGCTGTTGCTAGATCTGGTGGTTGGCTCTGTTTGGCTTGTTTTGAAGTTTTAGACTCAGACTACAGCCCCTGGGGCAGGGCCGGGGTCAGCAGGGTTCCCCCATCCCACCCCAGGCAGTATGGAAAAGCCTTACTTTGATCTAAGAACTGGCTTTGAATAGCCTCTAAGTGAAGACTTAAGGGTCTCTGGATAGCCCAGGGGTGGAGGTGAGGGTCCTAAAGAGATGGGAGTCTCACCTGGGGAAGCAGCCTCCTGGTCAGCTTCCAAGTAGATGGAGGGGATGTCTGGGTTCTCCTGCCGACAGGTTTCTCTCCTGCAAGCACACGGTGAAGTCCTGGCTGCTAGGGAAGGAGTCTTGCCTTCCCGTTGCCTTTGCCCCAGGGTTCACAGTCAGTGACCCCCCCCATGACACTCTTATGAACAGCCCTGCCAATCACCCACCATTGGAAGCAACCATTGCCACACAGGGTTACCTGGGAGGGGGGTGGAGGGTGAGGGCAGTGGGAGTGTGTGTGAGGGGGTGGGGGGCCATCTGACTACCTTGATCAGGTAACAGATGGAGACACTTCCAGACACCTGCGTCCCCCAGCTGTGTTTTGGCCCTTTACTGGGCAACATCTTTGATACCAAGAGGGAGTCAGAGCCAGTAGTGTACAGCTGGGCCCAGTTCAGGTGGGATGGGGGCGGGGTCTAGGCACTAAGAGGTCCCAAATGCTGACCCAGACTGTCTCTATCCATGCCTCGGTGCCTTATCCTACCCACGTTCCACACCTTTGCCGCTCTGACTTCCAGTGTGCCTCTTCCTGGGGTTCCCCCTTTGGGCTTCTGGAAACATCCAGGCCTTGACTTGTTCTTTTTTCAGCCACCTGTAAGAAACACATTGGAAAAGTACGATACCCATTAGGGCCTCCCCCACCTCCTCTGTTGGGGATCAAAGGCTGTGCTTGCAGAGACAAAAGGGGTCCTTGAAGAGGGCCCCAAAGATCCCAATCATCAAACACCTCCTTCCACCCTGGGAAGACTTTCTTTCTGCTCAAGCATTAAGTGTGAGGTGAAACCCATGGAAGCTGCAATTTGCAGAACCGTATGAACCACCTGGAATGTCCTCTGAGCCCTCATCCCATGACAGCATTATGTGGTGTACAAGGCAGCCTCCGGAGGCCACGCAGCAGGCCAATGCCCCTAGAGCCTGCAGACAGCACATGGCCACACCCTGACTCACTCTGGCTTCCTCGAGGCAAGAACCATCTTCACTTAGGGACTGTCCACACGGTCCATGCAAGCTCCAAGCATGGCTGTCTGTAGGCTGTCTCTCCACTACCCAGGCTGCACTGGGCTTGGTCTGTAGGTTGCCTGTGGGACAAACACCATGAATACTGGCATGTATAGATCTTGGTGGGGGGTGACTCCCAGGAAAATTGTCTGAAAATTCAAAATGGATGCAAGACTGGACTGTGGCATTTGATTAGTGTGAGTACCTAAAAGATGTGATCATGTGTTCCCCAAATTGTCTTGTAAGATAGTTAGTGATATGAAGTCCTAGGGGGAGGTGAAGCACATAGAAAAATTATTTTAAATTTAAATCCGGTTGGTGGCACACACCTTAAAACAAGAACTTGGGAGGCAGAGGCAGGCAGGCTGATCTCTATGAGTTCCAGGCCAACCTGGTTTATATAGTGAGACCCTTGTCTCAGAAAACAAACAAGAACTGTGAAGCCCTCTTTCCTGCCTTTCAGGACCTCCCCCAGGTAGTTGGGAATCCTTGTCAGGGCTGTTCCTTTCCTTGTCTCAGCACTGTGCTGAGGCCCTTTAGCGCTGTGAGGGGCATGGGCACTCAGGCAAGGGAAGGCCTTGGACATGGCATGGTCTTCCATAGCAATCTAAAAGACCAGCCAAGTGGGCACAAAGCAGGGCACAGGAGAGTCAGGCTAGACCTCCGTATTCCTAGATCTGAGTCCTGCCTAGACCATGGTAGACTTTTGGGATCCTGAGGCCCAAGGCCACTGGCCTATGGGTCCAGAACTATGTTGCCTTAAACTCTCATCCAGAGCCTGGGATGGAGGCTGAGGTGGCAGGGTCATTGCAGGTAGGACTCTGGACTCTCGAATGGCCATACTGGGGTGCTCCCAAGAACCTTGCAGGAGCCATCTTCTGACTAGAGAGCAGCTAGCACCAGCCAGACAGCTGCATCGTGGACCATTACTAACAAGCTCACCATCACGGTCCAGGTGCTTCCATTCTCAGTCTCTTCTCCTGCAGGGTGGGTAATGAGTGTGCTCACCTCAAGAGACAACTAGCTCCCTGGGTGTGGTGTAAGTACTGGTTGGCTTCAGTACGTGACAGGTAGCCTACACATGGCCACAGGGCAGAAGCCAGTGACACAAACAGCAAGGGGCACCAGGCCTAACAAATGTCTGCAGAGCCCTGAACAACAGCCAACAGAGGTGTGGCTTCAGCAGACAGGAAGGCCATGGAAATGTCCTCTGTTTGTCCCCTGCTCACCCTGGTCACCTATGGACCCCTGGGAAACCCCATCTGTCCCCACCGTCCTGGATAATCCTAATGCACTGGGAAGGTCTTACTTCTTTCTATCCTAATTGACTTGGAATTCACTCTTTCCAGCCCCAGATGCAAAGAGTGCCTTGGTGCTGCACAGTCTGACAAGATTTGGCTTCTGAGGGTCCATGCTGAGTAGTGGGTGGAGGGGTGGAGCTTCTGAACCTAGGACTGCAATCCAGGGGTGGGGAACTCAGAGGTGGAATCAACTCACAGAGAGCCAGCCAAGCCATGCCAGTCCCTCAATGTCAGCCCCAGGGCAACCCCCAGAGTGAGAAGTCGACTCTCCTACCCACTGAAGATCAGGAGTTCTGCCCTCAGGGCCAAGTGCATAGTTCAGAAAGTAAAGAATTTGACAAGGATACAACTGGTGTCTGCTAATGAGGACACTAGGACGCTTCTGGCGGTGCTGATTTCTAAGCTCTTGGAAACATCTAGATAAACCAAGCTACAGCTGAAATAGCCAGACCAAGTATTGTCTTTAATGTCCCCAGAGGAGTAGCCGAGTCACCTCCCACAGGCAGTGGAGTTGGCCAGTCTTCTAGCCATGAAAGAGTCTGTGGCCTCGGGAAGGGGCCATGAGCATCCGTCCTCTTTGGCTTTCCCTGGGGACCTCCCTGTCCCTGCTTGACCACTGGACACCAGCCTTGGACAGGGTCCACTGGGTGTGGGGGAAGCTCCTGGAAAGATCCACACAGGGATGGCCCACAGACAGTTTCCAGGGGCATTACCTGGAGGAGGCAGTTCCTTGGCCTCCTGTGGCTTCAGCTGATCTCTCAGGTTACCATCTTTCTTGATGACCTGTGTCAACAAGATAGAAGGAGAGACATGACGAGAGTACAGGAGCCACCTGGGGACAGAACTCCAAGGACTAGGACAATCAGGGCCACCAGCACCACGGGCGCTACCTCATGGGCACCCAAGAATCCCAACCAAGATCAAGCTATAGACTGGGAGAATGGTACGGGAAGTGCCCCAAACCAGCAGGGCTGGGGAGTGGATCTTCCTGAGAGTTACATACAGGAAAGGCTGAGTGTTTCTGATGTTCGGAGTCCAGGGAGCTCGAGTGCAGCAGACCAGGGGGAAAGACACAAGGCTGTTTTCCAGGCCCTGAAAAACAAAAGTCCTGGGGTCACTCACACTGATCAGCCTGTGTAGAAACCCGGACTTAAGATACACCACATGGCTTGCTGCTTTGGAGGCTAGATGAGGCTCTCTACTGCTTTCCCCTCTCCAAGGGCCAGAGTTCCATGTCACCTAGGGCTCCTGCTGTTGCTCCCAACAACCTCCCCTCCACACCTGCCTCATATTCCGGTCATAATGTTGTCTAGTTCTCTGCCCCTGTGCCCAAACCTCTTCAGCATCACTGGACATAGATGCTAGTGTCTGGGGGGTGGGTAGCTCCACCCTGTGTCCCCCAGACTGTGTGCTTAAGTATTCTGGGGTCTAAAACCATTGTGCTCAACTAATAACCTGCAAACCTGGGAACGAGAGCTTATTTGTAAGAGGGCCTTTGCAGATATAATTAAGAATCTCTAGACAAGCCCATCTTAGAGTTGGGCAGGTTGTGACTCTAAAAGAAACGGGAGAGGTAATGGACATAGGAGAAAAGAGACAGGCACAGGGAGACAGAGTCTGGAGACAACCTTAGATCCGGGGAACATCTGAGGAGCTAGAAGGACCTTGTCCTGGGGCCTTTGGAGGGAACATAGATTTCCCCCTTCTGGTCTCCAGAATGCGAGGGCACACATTTGCTTGTGTCATTCAGTTTGCGGAACTCTGTGTGGCAGCCTCCAAAAGTGAATATGACATTTATCTCATCATAAGGAAGAGACTGAGGTCAGGGAGGGGAGGAACATGGTGGAGGCAGAATGGGGCACAGGCCAAGTGGTCACACCAGCAGCCCACGGACTGATGGAGGCAGAAAGTGCTGGAGGCAGCACCCTCATTTTCCTGGATTCTTCTTGGGGGGGGGAAGAGAGCAAATCTATCAGGCCATGGCAAGATGGGCAGGGACAGCCAGGAATCATGTTAGACTGCGTCCTACTATGTTTCTGCCCTGAACCAGGAAAACAGACTCCCTTTATGCCAGGGAAGGGCATGCTCAGTCTCAGTCCTTGCCTGGCAGCAGGGGACATGGCCAGGCCTTGCTGCTGACAGGTTTGTGTTCTGACAGCCCCAGGCCTGCAGTGATGGCCAGCCACATTAGCTCTGAGCAGCTATACCTTCCAGGAGCCCTCTGCAGCGGGAGAGCCTGCCTGAGCAGTATCCCGTGACAACCCATGCTCTGTGTCTCCGAGGGTTGAGGGGTGGTCCAATGGGCACTCTGCTGCAACTCAGATGTGCCCAGGGAGGCCTGGGTAGCCCAGGTCACACACTGGCCTGGTGGCCTGGTACGTAGGACTATCTCGCCTCAAGCTTAATGTTCCCCCACAGAAGGCTGGCGCCGACAGATTGAGCGATTATCTGTTCTTGGCTGGTCATTGCCGCTGCCCTGGACTACCTCGGCTGTCATGTCCACTCTCCACAGATGGGCTTCCAGTCCCAGGTGTGACATCTGCCCACTTCAGCCTCCTCCAAGGCTGCAGGAGCTTATCTGCAGCTGAAGTTGCCTGGGGAGGTGCCACTTCCTTCCACTCTGGAGAAAGGCTGCAGGACAAGACACAGCAGGCTAGATGTGAGTGGTCCTCCAGCGCTCCAGCCAGGGTGCCCATCCCTGACCACAAGACTCAGCAAGTCCTTGTCCCTAGAACCACCTTGAGCTACATCCAGGGGCAACTGTGACCAGTGACCAAGCAGAAGACAGGCTCCTGGTCCCTCTTCACTCAGGAGCTTCTCAAGCAGGGCCTGGGCCTCAGATGGAGCAGCTGCTATGAGGCATGGATGGGGGCCTAGGAGGCTCTGATTCTTTTCCTTGTTGCCTGGGCCAACCACCATGTGGGGACCAGTCAGCCTGCCTCTTAGAGCCCTGGGGACACTCTAGAGGTTCAAAAGGGAGGGCTCTGCCTGGGGGCAGCTTCTGAGTCCTAGCAGTTTCGCCAACATCAAGTGCTGTAGGTCCGTTCATGGCCTGGAACAGGCATGCTATCCTGGCCCAGTCTGTACTCTGCTGACAGGCACAGAGAGGAGGGTCCAGAGCGACTCTTTTTGCCAAGGCTGTTGAGAGGTACCAGAGAAAGCTCCAGAAGATCCTCTCTCTTGCAGGCCAGCCTGAGGTAAGTGATTCATGGAGGTGGGCTCATTCCATTCCCAACCCCACCCTCAAGGTGGAGGGAGGAAGCGGAGGAACTAATCGCTAGGGCCTGGGTGGTGATAGTCTTTCCAGGACTGGCAGTGGGTGCCTGGGGAAGAGGGCACTGCCAGGATGAGAACCATCTACAGATCACTCTGCCCCGACTGTGCTGCTGGGCAGGGTGGAGCAGAGTGTTTCCTGCTGTGGACTTGTACTTTAACTGTGTCCAGGTTGTTACATTTGTTTACCCTGCGTCTGTTGTAAAGATATGCTGCTTTTATCTATGCTGTATTTGTTCATGTAAAGATGTGTTGCTTTACCTACCTAAGGAACTTGATTACTTGATTGATCTAATAAAAAGCTGAACTGCCAATAGCAAGGCAGTGGAGGGATAGAAGGGGCTGGTGGGGGGGAGAGNAGAGAGAGAGAGAGAGAGAGAGAGAGACCTGGGGCCAGCCAGGCAGCTGCCAGCCAGGAGGAAGCAGTGAAAGTAAGACATACAGAATGAATGAAAAAAAGGTAAAAAGCCCCAAGGTAAAACGTAGTCGAAGAGAAACAGGTTAAATTAAGTTCTAAGAGCTAGTGGGACAAGCATAAGATANAGAGAGAGAGAGAGAGAGAGAGAGAGACCTGGGGCCAGCCAGGCAGCTGCCAGCCAGGAGGAAGCAGTGAAAGTAAGACATACAGAATGAATGAAAAAAAGGTAAAAAGCCCCAAGGTAAAACGTAGTCGAAGAGAAACAGGTTAAATTAAGTTCTAAGAGCTAGTGGGACAAGCATAAGATAAGGCCAAGCATTCATTAATAATATTTCTGCGTCCTGCTTTGTGGGCTGGTGGTCTGAGAAAGCCTGCTACAGTTTCCAGCATGGGAAGCCAGGAAGGTCCTATGGGGAAAGGCCTGATGCTCCTTTCACCCGTCTGTGGTCAAGGGACACTCTTCATGTCCCTCCTCTGAACACAGGCAGGAACCTCACCCCCTTTTGCTGCAAATGGCCAGGCCTCAAAGAAAGTCCATCTGCTTCTGGCCATAGAACAACTCCTATAGCAGTCCCAGAGGCTGGAGTGGTCATGCACATGCTTTCTGCTGCCCCAAGCCAGGCTGTCTGTGTGCTCTGTCACCCTACGCCCCACAGAAGTGCTCTAGGGAGCTCCATGTGCCCATATCCCTCAACCACAGAGCCAGTAACTGTGGCGGCTGTTTGATCTTTCCTGGAGTTCAGGGCAGGTCTGGTCCTCCCATGCCCTTCTACCCCCAACCTCCTGGAGCTCAGGGCAGGTCTGGTCCTCCCATTCCCTTCTATACTCCCATCCTCCTGGAGTTCAGGGCAGGTCTGGTCCTCCCATGCCCTTCTATACTCCCATCCTCCTGGAGTTAGGGTAGGTCTGGTCCTCCCATGCCCTTCTATACTCCCATCCTCCTGGGAGCAGCTGAGTGAAATGGAACCGTGCAGCAGAAAGTTAATACACAAAAGGCTTGTCACAACAAGTGCCAGGGCCATCTTTCCTCACTCCTACCCTCCCCCACTCACTTTGCAACTTTCGAGCTCTCAGAGATTTCCTGGGGGTTGTGGCTTTGGGGGCTTCCAGGTCCATGTCCCTCTGTTTTCTGACTTCTGTCAGAGACCCCTTCCCAGGCGACCTTGATGCTGGAGCTGGAACTCTAGGAAAAATAGCACAGGGCAAGCCTGGGATGGCCACCTTCAGCTAGTGCCCTCTGCAGAAAAGCAGGAGGCAGGAGCACATGGCAGTGGCCACTGCAGGACACCCTTAGCACTGTAGATGGAGTGGACACCAGCTGGGACAAGTTGCCCCGTCCCTTACTAGGCCTATACGCCTGCTGATAGGTGCAGACAGAAGACAGAGCTTGTTTTTCTGCTCAGAGTTGCCCAGAGGCATAGAGAACTCTAGAGTCAGGTAGTCTCCAGAGCCCCCTCTCCTGAAGGTTGGCCTATGGCAGGTACTTCAGAGAGAAGTGAGGTCACCGTCCTGTTTACAGAGTTAGGGGAACACAGAGTGCCCAAGGGTCCCTTGACCCCATCTGTATACCCTCTCATGCTCTTATCCGGGTGAGAGAAGCAGGGACTCAGCTCCACAGACACAGTGGGTGCTTTGTCTGAGTGGCTGACCTCTCCAGCACACCCCAGGCCTGCTAGGGACACAGAGGTCCCCATTGCTACTGCTGGCCCATCTGAGTGGTACCTGGGCCTCCTCGAGCTAGATCATTACCCCTCCATCGCCAGGCTCTCCTCCTCCCACAGGGCCTTTCTTCTCCCCTTGGTCTATAATAACTGCCATAGCTTGGAAGTCTGGCTCCTCCTCCAGGGGCCCCAGCAGGTCATCTTCTCCCTCAGCACCATCATCCTGTCCCAGACCCTTTCCACCAAGAGTGGTAGGTGGGACACAAAGGGACCAGGCAAAGATGCTGGGAGCGCCCACCTGCAGCAGCTGGGTCCGAGCCTGGAGCTCCTGCCGCAAGTGAGCCACGGACCTCTGCACATCGAGGATAGACTGCTGGTGCTGCAGGAGCTGCTTTCTGCCACGATGCAGGGACGCGTACACCTTCTTCAGGTACTGGATTTCCATCTGAAGTTCCGGAGGAGAAAATTCCAGTTAGGACACGGGGGCAGGGAGGGGACATCCAGGGGCCTCTGCCTCTCATGCTGCCTGACCCACCTCTCCCCTCCCAGGCCTTTTGCCCTCCCTGCTCAGCCTCTTAGCTTTGGCTTCTCCTCTGGGTTTGGTCTGGGCAGGAGGGAACTCATGAAGCTGGGGTACTCATGCACCAATGACTTCCATATGGAGTCCTCTCTCCCTCCACCCTCCTCCCCCTTCCTCCCCTCTCCCCAGGTGTTGGCTACTGCCTTGCCTCTGTACCACCCCTTTATTATAAAAGCCTTGCCAAGACTTCGGAAACAGACACTGCTCTACAGTGGGAACTTGAAGCTCCCAGAGGCTAAGAGACTTGTTGCAGGCCACAGTTAGAAGGAGGTTAAGCTTAGTTTAGACTCAGGGACGTAGGGCCATGTGCCACTTAGATTTGCAGTCCTCTGACCGTGGGCTCTTCCAGGCCCCATACAGTTGTAAGCATTACTGGAGGGTGACAAGAGCTCAAGGACATTCTGTGACACAGGGGCATTCTGGGGCCCCCACTGGGAGGGCTGCAGGCCTGCTTCGGTGTGACCATTCCTTGTCCGTGCCTACCCGTTCCTTCTCAAGCCTACTGAGGGCTTGTTGTTGCTTTTCCCACAAAGTGTCCCGTGCCGCTTCGCGCCCCATGAGCCCCAGACACCTAGGGAAGGGAAAAAGCCACAGGTGGTCTTGAGAGTCTCTTTAGATTGGGAGATCCACAAAGCAGGACCAGACAGCTCCAGCAGCTAGGCACACCTAGATGTACCCCCCCACAGAGCAGAGTCTGGGAGCCCAAGGGGCCTCAGCCTGGGCTGTCAATCTTCCCTCCCACCATGTTGATGACTGTCTCACGGTCCAGGGTACAAAGGCCTGAGGTGACAGAGTCTCCCACCTGCGGCCTACATCCAGACAAGGGGTTCCCAACTGACACTAGGGACTAATCCACCCTCAGCATGTCATGCCCAGGGTGGTGGTGGGCTGTGAATAGAGGAACCCCCGGAGGCCGGCCTCAGCAAGGCCAGAGGATTCTGGATGCATCTCACTTATATGAAAGTCCTATGTCTAAGAAATCACTCTAAGGAAAAAGTTTCTCGGTAGTCATAATAGCAAAACGTTGGCTACACAGCAAAGGTCTGTAATTAGAGACGGGCCTAGGGAATGCTGATGACCTGCAATGCCCATGTGCTGGCAGGTATGTGGTGACGTGAGGCTTCCTGGCATGCAGCAGCATGTGAAGCCTAAGCCCCCAGCAACACTATGGAACACTCTGGAAATACCACAGACACTACAAAGACAGGGACCATGGCTGCTCGTTTAGCATTTGTGGGACACTTACTATCTTCCTTAAATTTCTCCAAATGCCTATCACTGCCTGGATCACTACAGCCATCTTTCTGTGTCTGTGTCTGTGTCCGTGTCTGTGTCTGTGTCTGTGTGTGTGTGTGTGGGTGGGTGGGCACATGGACGGGATGGGTAGAACCAGCCACATGTTGAGCTCACCCTATCTGATGCTCCAGGCAGGCCAGCTCCACACGGGCTCTTTCCTCCAGAGCCATCTCACGCAGTCGGAGAACTGCAGCCTGGTGCTGGGCACGCAGCTCTTCGTCTCTCAGACTCTGCTCCAGCATTGCAATAGTGAAGCGGTGGAAGGTTCTGGACCTTTCTGTTCCTGGCTCTGGTCTCTCTATGTTCCACTGCAGAGAGACAGACCAACCCAGTCTTATCACTCACTACTAGATCCTCTCAAAGGGCTGGGAGCGGTCCCAACTCTCAGGAAGATGCCACAGACTCCAAGAAGTCCTCCCTAAATGCCCACCAGCTTATCCCCCTCATAATGCTCCCTTCCTGGAAAGGCACCCCTTCCTGACTGTAAGCTCCCAGAGGGCAGGCAGGGTCCTCATCATCCTGGACTCACACCCCTCCCAAGCTAGGCAGGACACTTGTTGATGCTCTTCAGGGTTTTAGCAAGGCAGGCTGGGCTGTGCACTGCCCTGTCCAAAGCACCCTGTTGTCATGCAGGTCCTCAGCTATCACCCAGGGTGAGAGGAAGAGTTGGGGTAGCTAACAGCTGCAAGGATGGACAATGTGATGATGGGGTGACCCTCCCCAGATCAGGGACAGTGGGGACCCACAACCCACCACCAGTATCATATAGCCTTAAAATCATGTCCCATTCTTTGTACCTTGTAGGTGGTTCTGTCTGAAGGGAAGAACTTGGTTAGAGCCAGCTGGGAGGGGGATGGGTCCTGCTGCACCAGCTCCGAGAGAGAAAGCAGGCCTTGGTGGGGTCCTGAAGGAACCATTAGCAAGTGCTTAGGGCCTTTCCTAAGGAGGACCTCCCAAAGGAAGTATGTCCGAGGCAAGAACATACTTCATGCATCTACATACAACCTCTGACACACAGCTTCCCACCAGATCTCAAGGCAATGCTGGAAGGGACTGGTGGCCTCTTGTTTCCTAAACTGAAACTCTGAAATGGAACCCACAGTTGTACACAGGACCAGACCAAACACAAGGTTCTCAGAATAACAGCCCTTGCTCTCTCACACAGAAGGAGACACTGAGGCCAGAGGGGAAGGATGTCCTGAGTTGAGCACTAAGCTGGCACAGGGACACACAGAGCCCAGACTCCCTGCTAACCCAGCTCCCTTGCTGCTGACCCCTGCCTACCACCCTGCTATGGTGAATTTCATAGAGTAGGGGGCCCTTATCTTCACCCCCTGAGACAGGGTTTTTCTGTGTAACAACCCTGGCTGTCCTGGCATCTGCTCTTGTAGATCAGACTGGACTCGAACTCAAAAAGATCCGCCTACCTTTGTCTCCTGAGTGCTGGAATTAAAGGCGTGCACCATCATGCCTGGCATAATAATGCACATTTATAACTCCAGCACTTGGGAGGCAGAGGCAGGAGGGTCGGAAATTTAAGGTAATCTTAGGTTACAGTGAGTTCCAGGCCAGACTAGGAGACCCAAGGTGAGAAGCAAACATAGTATCCTCCTGCCCGCAAAACAAACAAACAAATACAACAACAAAAACAAAAACCCACAACTAAACTTACATACAAAGTGAACTCTAGGACAAAGCACACTGCAGAAGTGTCCCCACATCAAAAGGGTCAATTCATCAAGAGCACGTCAGAATCCTAAACATTCAAGTGCTATAGCACTAATCAAACTGCCCAGGGGTCTAGACAACCTTACAATCTGAATGTTCCAAAGTGTGTCTCCCAGCCAACAATAGTATAAACAAAGAACATGGGGTAGATCTGAGCAATTCTGTCACCAAATGGTCTAACCAGCACTGCAGAATGTTCTACCCAACAGAGCGTGTGGCATATCCCAGCAAAAGCCTGAGTGTGGAGATCATCAAAAGTCTACAAATGTACTTTATGGCCACCAGAAATGAGCAGAGGGGCCAAGCTTTCCAGGGAAGTGGCCGTGTCAGGCTGGGGGTGAAACTGTAGGCTGGCATAACTAGCTCCTCAAGGCTCAAAGCTCATCTGGGAGGTTTTACAAGGTTCTTAGCCCTTTTCTACCCCTTACCTGCCAGCACACATCACACAGGGCGCTCACCTGCAGAAACTGCCCTTGCCTCCTCAGGATGCTTCAAAGACTCCATGTTGTCTCTATGTGGGAAGGATGGTGATCTGAAGGGTCAGGAAACCACCAAAGGTCACTGTCATTGCTAGCACCTGAAACCTGAATTTAAGCCCGCCCTCGCCCTCCTCTACCCTGTGGGGGGGCGTTTGGTCCCAGCCTTGGCCTCACCTAGATCTGGTTGTCACTGTGTTGAGAGACGGTGTGCTCGGCTCTAGGCCACTACACGTCTGCTGCTGTTCCAGCTTCAAAGCCTTTTCTGGCTTTTGCTGGACTAGGGGTTTCTCCATCCGCTGCTGTAAGGAAAGAGTCTGATGTTGCAGAGCATGAGAGAGGAGGTTTCACAGCCAGCCAGGCCAGGCTGGATCCCAGAATCAGGCAAGAGAAGCATACTGGGGTTTGTATATCACACACAACACAGATTATAAACTCTGAGCTCCAACACAGACCTCGCTGCTCAGGGCCTAACAGACCCCAGACTGGGACGAGTGGGAGGCAAAGACCCCTTTCTGTGACCCAGGTCTGGAACCAGCCATGGGCACCCCAGTGTGGGTGTTCCCAGGACGTTAGTGGCCAAAGCTTCCAATCCCTTCAAACAAGTCCATGGCCCCCAATTCATGTGGCTCTGTGCTCCCTCCTAGACTAGTGATGCCTCTCTGTATCCATGTGATGGTACCCACTTTAGAAGGATCTCAGACTGGGTGGGGTGGGGTAGAAGGGACATTGGGAGGCGTAGCACACCAGTTAAAGCCCCAGAAGGGGCATCCCACTGACCTTCAGCTGGTGTTTGAAGAGAAGTTCATCTAGTGCCATCTGCGTCTCCCATACCTCCTGCTCTGCCCGCTGTCGCAGAAGGGCCAGCGCCTCTTCCTGCTTCTGCTGGTCCAGCTGTCATGAGAACCCATACCCCAGGGTTCACCTGTGCCTTGCTGGTGACAGACTATGAGGATCACCTTGGTAGATCCCATGCCTGGGCAGGGCCTGCCCCTCGTAGCAAATGACTACTCTTTCTACCTGGGACTTCCCTAACTGGTTGAGTGCCAGGGGTGGGGGCTGCTTCTAAACCCTCAGTTCTGTGTTTTGGAACCTTCTACTAAGCCTTAGGGACTAAGGCTGTTCACAGCTAATCTCCAAACAGAAGATGCCTAAAGGGGACACAGCTGTCACTGGTCTAGTATCATGGGGTAGGGCATACCTTCAATGACTGGAGAAAGTTCAAGGACTTCAGCTGGAAACTGGTCAGGTGCCCTCCAGAATGTGGCCCCTTGGACTCCTGTTGACCTGCAGATCACAGAGGAGGGCACCTGAGTGGCAGGTACGCTCTGAGCCTCTCTCCTGGTTGAGCCTCAGCACTCACAGCTTCTTGGCCTGCAAGGAAACTCAGGCCAGAGGCCGGGAGGGAAAGCCCACATGATGCAAGGACTGCACTGGTATCCAGCACTTTAAGAAGAGCCCCTTCCCTGCAGCCCTTCGAGATGGTGTGGCTGCCACGTGGCTGTATTCCCTCTCTCAAGCTCGCTGTACCTCCCTCTTTCCACCATTCATTTCAGAAGCAAGAATCAAGTTAGCATAGGTAACAGGAGCCACCAGACAGACCTAGGTACCAGTCTCTGCTCTGTCCTGCACTTTCTAGAGGACCCTAGCTCACTGGCCAAACAGAGCCTTTGTGTGTGGCGGGATGCAGCTTACCCATGTAAGGATTCCACAATAGCTTAACAGAGCCTGAAAGCCACGGTGGTTGACAGTGGTGCTTAGGTGGGTATGTGCTACAGAGGTGAGTCCAGGGTGCTCCTCAGAATTTTGGGGTGTTCCCCCTTAGATCACAAAGTCTCCAAGGTAGCAGATCAGGCTTCTTTTCTTTCTGATGCCCCCCCATGGCCAAGGCTCTACACACTGCTGGTGTTCACTACCCTGTAGAGGGTTCCACCAGGGGAGCTCTGGGGAAGAGGTGAGCTCAGGGGTTGGCTCTGTCTCCCTCCTGACCTTATCCTTATCCTATGCCTCATTTGTGCTAAGAGTTAGCTGTTAGGGGAGGGTTTAGAGGATGGTTGACTTGAACCCTCTGGCCTGGATGAGAGGGCCTTCCTGACAGCCCTCGATGGCCCTCAGTCACTGGCTAGTCATGATACAGGGAGGGCTACAGAGAGAGTCCCAATCCTCTGCCTAAGGAGAACCATCTTCCCTGGCAGACTGCATGTCATCATGGACAGAGAGGGAGCAGAAGAACAGCTGTGAACAATAGCTACACAGTCCCTGGGCATTACCAATGACAGAAAAGATCAGGGGGTAGCAAGGTGCAGCCACAAGACATACAACGAGCACTCGAGGACTCCTGGAGGACCCCTGTGTAATTGGGCACAACTCTTGGGTTGATTGAGTTCCAGTTCCTTTGGAGAAGAGGTTTCACTACCATGTCCAGGCCCTTAAGGATTCTAAGGCCAGAGCAGGTACCCAACTCCATCACCCTTCCATGGACCTAAAGACTGAAGCCCAGCTGGGCAGTGGTGGCGTACACCTTTAATCCCAGCACTTGGGAGGCAGAGGCA
>LOJH01030286.1:0-13520 GCA_001685095.1 Ellobius talpinus | reverse complement strand
AGCCACCATATGGTTGCTGGGAATTGAACTCAGGACCTCTGGAAGAGCAGCAAGAGCTCTTAACTTCTGAAACATTTTCCCAGCCTGAGTATCTTTTAATTTTATCCATGATGCTAATTCTGCTATTTCTATTATCTTCAGAACTTTTTTGGATGGCTTTGCAAGTCTACCACCACAGACAGCCATCTTGCTTTGATTCTTGTGTTCTGAATCCAAGAATAGAGAGAGACAAATAAAGCACCATTTATTAGAAGAGAGACAACTGAAGCACCATTTATTAGAAGAGAGACAAATAAAGCACTATTTATTAGAAGAGAGAGACAAATGAAGCACCATTTATTAGAAGGCATTACCCTCATAGCACAGCACAACCTCAGTCCAGGAAAGACATTCATGGCTAAAAGTTAGTTTGAGAATTTTAAACACCAGGTCTTCGCTGCAAACAGCCTGAATTTCTGAAGCATATCCTTTTCTCAAAACCAATAGTGAATGAGAGAAATACCCATTCATATATTGTGTATGGATATTGACCTCATAATACAAATTGTTCATTGGTAGATTGCTTCATATACTGATCAGCTTTTCTCAATTTGTAATAACTGGGTAAGAGAGATTTAATTCTATGTTCTTAAAAAAGAAAAAAGCATGCACAGCAATACAATCATTGTTGAGAACATGTGCTCTAGTTTCTAAAAAAGCAGATAATTTCCTTTTGAATCTATGGACCAAAAACTACAAGAGAGGGTCTTCTAATTCATTTTCTTCTATGTGTGAACTCTTAACAATGAAAGAGATAGTCAACCGGATTCAGCATAGAACTATAAGATATGAAAAGGAAGGGAAACGCTGCAGTAGTCACTTGCCACCAAGATGACCATTATTCTGTAACAAAACGTAAGTCCACACCTCGCTCTGCCATCTTTGCATTCACTCTGTGGCCGTCTAAGTACCATTCTGGCTTTCCACATGTATTTGCTGATAAATTGGGGAGGGGCTTAGCTACCTTTCTACAACTCCATCACGCGCTAATCACAGCTGTTTCTCACTACTCACAAGTCGACCATTCTACTGAAATGACTTCCTCTAAGGCAACTATAACCAAGCCTTTTCTTGGTCTTCATGCTGCAGGCAGTTCATCTGCATCATCAAGTCTCCCACCCCTCACCTCTCCATGGCTGGGCCCTGGAGGGTGGGTCTTGAAGGCCATAACCAGCAGCTTGCTGATTCCCTTCCACTTGGTCTTTGTTAGTTACTTCAGAAAGTCAGGTCAGGCTATCTACTGCTCCTACTATGTGGTCCTCTCCTTTTGGTTCCTTCTTCAGGCTCCAGGGACAGCTCCATTCCTTGTTGTTCCCCACTATCCCAGGCCTGGAGGTGTTTGTTCCTGTGGGAACTCTGTTGACTCCAAGAGCCCCTCTAGATTGTTCTCTTGGTTAGGTTCTGGATTTTGTTCTCTTCTTCTCAAGTTTACCACCAAATATACTCATTTTAGGGCATTGCCCTCATGGCTCTCCAGATATTTACCTTTTTGGACAAATATTATATTGTTAGTGTTGAGTTTCCTGGTTAACTAGACACCCTTATTCACTGTTGGTGGGGAGTAAATACAGCCATTGTGGAAATCAGTTTTGAGATTTTTCAGAAATTAAAAATAGAACTATCATATGGCCCATTTCTCTTACTCCTGGGCACATATCCAGACAGACACAGGAAAACACAAAAAAATGTGCTTTCACTATAATCTTACTCTCTACGAATCACAAATATGACACTCAATAAAGCATATTTAATTGTAGTTTTTCTTAAAGAAATAAAAGTGCAATTTCTGGGAGAAACACAGGGATGCCCTTCTAGAATTTGGGTTACCTACAGACTTTGAAAACACAACAGCAGAAGGAAGCATAGGCGCTAACTCTAAAGTATCAATAGATGAGACCATATGAGAATGAAAAGTTTCTGTACAGCAAAGAAAGCCAGCAGAACAAGTAGGCAGTCTATAGAATGGGAGAAAACCTTTACTAGCTACACTTAAGCAAGAGAATGAATACCTAGAAGTTACAATGAATTGCAGAAATTAAACACCAAGGAAATAAAACTATCACTCAAAAAAACCAGGCAGATGATATGAATAGACACTTATCAAAAAGAAGCAGTCAATAAGTATTTTAAAAGTGTTCAGTATCTCTAGCCATTGGGGGAAAACAAATTAGAGCTACTCTGAAATACCACCTCACCCCAGTCAGAATGGCTATCATCAATAAATTTGACAACAAATGGAGAGAAAGACACCCTTATTCACTGTTGGTGGGGAGTAAATACAGCCATTGTGGAAATCAGTTTTGAGATTTTTCAGAAATTAAAAATAGAACTACCTTATGGCCCATTTCTCTTACTCCTGGGCACATATCCAGAGAGCTCCATACACTGCCATGGAGAGGATTACATGCCATATTTATTGGTGCTTCATTCACTACAGCAAAGAACTATAATCAACACAGTTATCCATCAATATATGAATGGATAATGAAAATTGTATGTGGCTGGAGAGATGGCTCATCAGTTAAGAGCCTTGTCATTCTTGTGGAGAACCTTGGTTCAATGCCAAGTATCCCCATGTAGAGTCACAAGTATACACAAATCCAGCTTCAGGGAATCCCAGACCCTCTTCTGATTTCCATGGGTATCAAGCACTCACATGGGCTACAGATATACCTGTGAGCAAAACATTCATACACATAAAACGAAATAAATCTTAAAAAGAACACAACACACACACACAATTCATCTCTAAAGAAAAATAAAAGCACAAAATTTCCAGGAAAATGGATGAACTGAGAATGTATTAAATAAGCAAGGTCACACAATCTCAGAAAGAAGAGAAGCATGTTGTCCCTCATGCACAGAATCTAGCCAATAAGATACATGTGTACATAAACAAAGGGACATGTGGGTACACTACAGTATTTCAAAAAGAGAAAAAAGCTAGATATTAGGAGATAAAGAAAGACTGAATGCAGTCAATGAATATGAGTTATGAAATAGGATATAAAACTAAACATTTTGTAGTTCTAGTGCTGTCATGGATTTTTTTCATTTCTGGTTGTATCTAAGTAGATAAAATATATTAAATATGGAAAATATAAAAACACAGTATGAAACTCTTTCAGTATGAAGATTCCCTTTCAAATGGCCACTTTAACTGTACAGAGTTCATTGAGATATACAGTTTGGGAGTCTGGCTAATTTTGGTGTGTGACTCCCCCCAATTTTTAAAATAATGCATAAAATAAATTGTAAAATACTTTAAAAAGAAAAAATAAATTAAAGTAAGTAGAGTTAGCATTAGAGAAAATAGCTCAGTAAGAAAGCTTTCAGTGTAAGCATGTGAACCTGAGTTCAAATCCCAAGAACCTACATGGAAAACTGTGTGGCTGCATTTGTACCTCTAACCCCAGCTCTATGGTGTCAGAGACAGGAGGATCACTGAGACTTGCCAGCTGCCAGCTCGTCTCAAGAGAGAAAGGTGGAGAGGGACAGAGCAGAACATTTGGTATTTTATTGGCCTCTGCATGGACATGGGCATGGGCACAGACACTAGCACACATCTACACACACAAACACATACACAAATAAAAATAATAAATACAATAGTTAAAATAATGGTTCCAAAATTATAAAGTGACATATACCCTACATCTGGGGAAACAGTGTGGAAATATGCAGAGGAGGAAAGCGAGTGCTCCCACACACCCAGTTCTCACTGCTTTCCAGTCCATCACCCACTTACAACCGGCTTGCCCTTTGAATGTTAATGATCTGGTCAATCGTTCTTCACACCTTTTTCTGTCATAGTCAAACATTTGCCAAATACACATGTTTATATATGGGAAGAAGTAATGGTGGTTTTACAAGAAACAAGAATGTCCTGCATATTATTTTGTAACTTGTTAGAAGTCTATATTGGTACTTTAGATAGTGTCATACTATTACAGAAGAAAAGTGTGTTATAATTTAAACATGTTTCCATTGGTGGACATTTTTTTAGATGTTTTGAAAGTATACAAATTGCTACAGGGCCAGCGAGATGCTTAGCAGGTCAAGTGTTTGTCATGCAAGCCTGATGACCTGAAGTCATCCCCTGGAGCCCACATAAAGGTAGACACAGAGAACTAACACCACAAATCAGTCCTCTGACCTCGTGGCCTGCATGCCATCTCCATCACTCACATGCATACAAATAACAGTCACAATAATGATAATAAAATTTAAATCACTGTAGTAACTAAATGTATGCATATAATCATACATTCATTTAAGTTAAGTTCTTAAAAGTAGGGTCACTAGATTATATCTACTAATAATTTTAATGATGACCCTTTAATATCTCCTGTTAATAATTCAGTTATTATATTCTATATATAATAAGGTTTATACGATTTCTCAAATCTCTCTATTCACAACTACAGGTAACTTTCTATGTACTACACAATTTCTGAAGTTAGCTAAATATGTGTCTATATGTCTTTTAATATTTGGGACTTCCTTAAATTTCATCAAATTACATCAACCCTCAATGCTTATATTCAAAGAATTTATATATAGTCCACATAATATAAACCCAGAGGGAAACCAAAGTTTTGACAGAAGAATTAAATATAATATACTCTTTTTACATGAGTGCCTCTCAATTCTAAATAGGCTGACATTAATTACACCTTTTATGAGCACAAAAATTGGTCAAATGATTTCAAAACCAAGAAACTTTGTGCCTGAGGCATGCACTTCCATCACACCTCACTAACTCCAAAGATCAAAAATCATGTTTGTTGCACCACACAAAAACGACTGGATTTTTCTCAGTGTGGTGAGACCACTGTCAAGTGATGCTTGTGCCATTAAAAGGGTTCATTTTAGATCAAAGGTAAATGAAAACAGAAAATCCAAAAAGAATCTCAATGCTAAGCCCCCAAAACACTGTTATGTAGGCTAGCACAGATAAAAACCTCTCAAAGTTAATTTAAGGAAATACGTTTCTCAAAGGCTTGGTAACATTCAGTAGCCTCTACCAAAGTAAATTAATCCTGTAAAACCAGTATAAAGTAATCAGTAGAGGGGTCCATGAGAAGAAAAAATCTGGCCATTTTTCATATTTAGTATATATTCTGCTTGATCATATTGTCAACATGTAAGAAATTCCTGTGTACAGGGCATAGGATGGAGAGTTATAGAATATATAAAGCCAACAGGAGATGGCCTTTGTGACACCTCTATGCTATGCCCTGCACGGCTGGTAACGGCACTGGATTTAAATGCTTGGTCTTGTAAGTTGTGGGTTTCACTTTCAACTCAAAATTAACTTCCTGCCTGTAACTCTAGAGTCTTCCAACTAGAAACAGGCCTTTTGATAGAAAATTAACGAAAACCTGAAAATTATTCAAATGCTAAACCCCAAGGAGTTAATCTCTTACTTAAGTAATTAATGAAGGCTTTCAATTATCTTGTCCTCATCACTTCAGTGAATAACCTAGCTGTTATTTCCACGGGAAATACATGTCCACAGACCGTAAACTCAATCTAGTTAATAGCTAACTTGGGGGAAAGGTGGGAGTTGGAGACAGATGAAGGACCACTGTAGGGTGAAGGTAAATGAGTTACCTCTGGACAGCCAGCTGCTAATGGGAACTCTACTGAGACCGAGAGGGGGGAAATGTGAGAAGCAAGGCAGAAGCAGCCAGAAAGAAAAAAAATCCCCCCTATCTGAACTCACTGCAGGAATAATTCAAAAAATGACAAGGACTCTGGCTACAGAAGGGAAAGTGAAGAGAAGAAAAGGGAACAAAAGATATGCCATAGATCGAAGGAGCTATTAGATCTCTCCCTCTTCCACGCTTCTCAAGAAGGCATCAGTAAGACAGGGCTGGGGTGTCTCAGGATAAAGTCTAAGAGATTCCATCTAAGACAGAAACCCTACTCTCCCACTTCACTCTCCTCCCTCTTTCCAACTCCTTCTATAAAGTTAGATGCATACGAGGTCTCCATAATGAAAGAATTCTGTGACTTTTTTTGTTTTTGTTTTTTGAGACAGGGTTTCTCTGTGTTGAAAAGGCCTGGCTGTTCTGGAACTTGCTTTGTAGATCATGCTGACCTTGAACTCACAAAAATCCGCCTGCCTCTGCCTCTTAAGTGCTGGGGTTAAAGGTGTGAACCACCATGCCCAGCAAATCCTGTGATTTTAATAACTGGCTCCTAAAAGTCCTGCTTAAGATCAACAGTGATCATGAACAACTGCAGGGAGAAGCCATATGGAAATGGAGCCATCTGCTCAATTTGTCCCTCTCTGGGTTAACAGTCAATCGCCAACAGAAACTGGACGGCTTCTTATGTGCTTACAAACAACTAACCTTAATTCAGACAGGATGTGGGTTTTATAACATAAGAGACTGCAGTAATTGAAAAAACAATCCTAAACTAAGGGATAAAAATCTTGCAAAATGTCAAACATACTCAATGCAGAGATTCTGGATGAGGAGTACACAGAACCCTAGAATCTGATGTCATTTCTAACTCTTGGTTCCTTTTCCTGTTGCTGTGATCAGACACCACGACAAAAGCAACTAAAGGGAGGAAGGTTCATTTAGGCTCAGAGTTCACCATGTGGGCAGGCCAAAGCCACAGGAACTTGAAGCAGTTGGTCGTATTGCATCCACAACCCACAAGCAGAGAGCAATTAATGAATATATGCCTGTGCTCAGCTTGCTTTATCCATCTTATATGGACCAGGATTCCCTGCCAAGGGAGTGGTCCCAAACACAGTTAAGATAGATCTCCCCACACCAATAAACATTATCAAGATACCATCCACAGGCGTGTCCCAAGGCCCATCTCCAGGTGAATTTAGATTGTCAAGTTGACATCATCACTACTACTCATAGCAGAACCTTCAGAGTTAAAGCAACAATTCCACACTCTGCTTCCTCCTCTAACTCCACTCAGCTCACTTGCCAAGTGAGTCCAAGTTGTCAGCATCCATGCTGAGAAAGTATTTTCATTATTAGAGTTTTGAAGCACATGATATGAATTTTAGAATTCTGTGACTTTCCTTTTGAGACAGAAATTAGCGAGTTTTACCAAATTAAGATCGACATATTGAATAAAGAAGATGGAAAAGGTATCTACCACATTAAAAAACAAACAAACACCTCCCTGCTTCAGGGACATAGTGAATGAAATTTATAAACTGTCACAGATTCAATAGAAGCTGAAAGCTTTTTGGCGACTCTTCTTTCCTGAATCAATATTTTTATCTCAAAATTTCACATGAGTTTTCTATAAATAAAATTCCAGTACCCCCAAAGAGATGATATATCATATTACAAGTTATTTTCTGACCTAAGACGCTGACCATATATATACTCCTGAAGCACTGATCACCTGCACAGTGGCATACAAACCCCTGAATATTTGAGCACACTGGTTTGGAAAAGGTCAAGAACAAAGGACTGGGACTCACGATTGAACACTCAAAATTATTTTCCATGTAAAAATTTAATCACAGCAAGCAGACTAGTCAGAGGAGCTCATTAGCACCTTATGCATGGCTACTCCAGTCACACTAGTAATCTATAAATAAGACATTCTTGACATTCAACAGCTGCTTTGTGCTTCTTTGGGTGACTACATAGCAAAGCAAAGAAAACCTGAACCAAGTTCCTTTTTCCAAAAAAGAAAACCATGTCTTGTTTTCAGAGGTAAGCTTTCACTGTCAAGTCCAGCTCACCTTAAATTCTTTCTGTAGTCCAGGCTGACCTTAAATTCTCTCTGTAGCCAAGGCCAGCCTTAAACTGGTAGTTCCCTACTCCAGCCTTCCAGCTGCTACAACTATAGGCATGGGCCAGCACACCATGCACCCAAATATCTTCATGTTAGATTGGATGCTTCCTTTTTGGTAACAAAAGTATTTTTTTGTCATAAATCATGACACAAAACCATAGAAAACAAAACCAAACCTCCAGACATATAAGTAAAAACAGCATGCCTTTGTCCTTCTTAGAGATTCCCTAGAATGACATCAATAGCATCACCAGTAGAATTTAGGTCAATGGGCCAGTTACTCAATGCTGACATCAAAGGCAGAGACAAACTGCTGCTTCTCTGCCTGCTCCTTTCTGAGTCTGGGTGTTAAGCAATCTTGGAGGTAACTTTATGTGCCACAAATAAATAAATAAATAAACACACAAACAATACTCAAAAGCTCATACAAAATATTGCTTCGAAAAAAAAACTGCACTCAGTTCTCTGGATCAAGAATATCTTTGCCATTCCCACACCATGTTTCCTTGTTACCAAGTGAATGGACAGCCCTAGGAATATCAGTCCATTGTTAACCAGCTAGTCTCACAACAGCAGAAGCGGAAAATTTCCCAAATGCAGATCAAAAACAGCACAAACAGAGACTAACCTGGTGGTGGCTGGTACTGAGGTGGGGCTGAGATCTTCTCTGGCCTCAAGCTTTTTTCTGAAGGTTCCTCAGATACCAGCCAAGTTTGGCTTGTTCTGAGGGAAGGTGGGGTGCCTCTTTTGGTCTCCGTGACCTTTGTAGAAGATGATGGCTCCAAGGTGACAGCAAAGGGAAAACCAGAGGAGACAATGTTCTTCCTACCAGGGCACTCATTAAGCACAGTTTCTCCCTCACTAGGCAGTGGAGGAAGCAGGAGGATCCTGTGGTGCTGCTGAGGGCTGGGGCACCTTGGAGAAAGAGGCGAAGGAACAGGTGACAGCCGTTTGTGTGCACTGGCCTGAGGTGATGAATTATTAAATACCATGCCGAGAGCTGTTGGTGCTTGGGGGGTTGGCTTCCTCTCATTGCATTTGGGTTGTGGAGAATCAGAACCTACAGCGTGGGGCAGATCCAGAAGCAAGAATTTATGGCCGCTCTGGGATAGCCCGGTCTTCCTTTGGCTTCTAGTTTCTGGGAAAGTGTGGGTGGCCCTTGTGTTGAGAGAGAAGCCTAGTGTTTTCCCCTCGGTGGCTTCATCTAACTTCTCACTTTCTATCACCTTCCAGAGAACCTTGTTCACTGCCCCCTCAGTGCTGGCTGCTTCACTGGGAATGGAGGCTCTTTCTGCTGCCAAGGGTTGCAATGACTTGACCCTTTGCTGCTCCTCCCCCAGTCTCCTGGAACTTTGAGTCTCATCCTTAGCTCCTGAGAGGATGAGGTAGTCAGCTTTAGGGATAAACTCAGTTTGGGTCTCTGAGCAAAAGGCAACCCTTCCCTCACCATCAGGATGAGCCCTAACTACTCTTTGGACTTGAGCAGACGGCTCCTGGACCTTGGCCACCACTTTGGAAACAGGCTTCTTCCTGAAAGTCCTTTCCAATGACTTTGACTTCGGAGTCCCACCCCTCTCTGCCCCTGGATGTTTCTCATGGCTTTCAGGCAAACTTGGAGGCTCCTGCTCCCGAGGACTCTTGAGCTGCCTTCCTATGCCTGTGTCTCCTACCTCGGAGAGGCTGCTGTCAGGGGACAGAGGTCCTTCAAGATCGGTGTCCTCTGAGGTCTTCCCAGAGCTCGCGAAGCCCAGGTCTGCATCTGGTGTCCTGAGGATGCTGGCAGGGCAGCTCTCTCTCCTCCTCCGTGGGGAATAGGTAAGTGTTTTCGGAGGAACTAAGTTTCCTCTTTCTTCTAGGAGTCGGAGATTAGGCCTAACTCGGGGAGGAGGAAGGGAGCTACTGGAACAGACCTGGTCCTTCCCCATCGGAGGAACTGATTCCTGGTGACCACGCCCTTTCCTCCTGGTTCTCTTCTGCCGGAGCTCCTCAGGGCTCTCTCTCCTCCTGCCAGACCTTCGGGGCTTTTTGCTCCCTTGGGTGCTCCTCCTAATGAGCGAGTTCACAGGGAGCTCCCTGCTCCGGATGCCAGCACTAAGGAAGCAGTCGTCCTCGGGGGCAAGGCTCACAGACAGCTCCTGCAAATTCCCTTCCTGGTTCCCCATTGAAATGCCCAGGATGTGCTCTGACCTCAGCAGACTGTCCAGCAGCCTCTCCCTCTCTGCTGTGAGCTTGTATAGCTCTGTCAGAATGTCTTTCGTGGGAGTCTGTTTGAAAAATATGTCGCCGGGATGTTCGTTTGGCTGCTGGCTGAGGCTGGTGATGTCTGGCCCCTCCCTGACTAGGTAGCAGTTATGAAAAGCGTTATTGGATCTGTCTAGAGTTACAGCGCCCTTGTATGAAAATCCTCTGACTTCCCCCTTCGGAAGACAGAAGCTGATATAGCAGAGTTCAGTGACAGGGTTATGCAACTGGAGAGTGCAGTGAGTGCCTTCCATTATGCCTACCTAATTATTCATGCTGTGGAGATGCTGGTCTGTGGTCATCTCCAGTGGGGAGGCATGTGATGGTGGCTAGGCAGAACAGGCAGCTGACAGTCCTCTCCTGCAACCGGGCTGCCTGTCAGAGAAACACAGGAAGAAAGCAGCTTGTCTGACAGAGTATACACATCACAGGGTACCATCAATCACAGCATAACCACACGGTTCCTTCCGTTCTAGCCAGGAGCCTGATGGCAGCTTAAGCTCCTACCCACCTTGACCAGGAGGCTTTCCTGTAGCTAAGTAGTGGGAAAGGGGTTTCACTTTGGCCCCAGGACAAAAGTCCCCCTTCCTCACTTGGGAGACCCCTTTGCAGCCTACAGTCAGTCTGTGTACTTTCCTTGCAGAATAGTGTCTATTCTTCTGTAGAACAGCGATTGAACTTTCCAGGAATTCTGGGAGAACAGGACTTTGAGAACCTCAGAAATGATCGCTGTTTTAGTGACTCATGTTTGGAATATTATTTTCAGAGATGAGAAGCTTTTGTTATCACAGAAAACGTTCTAAGATTCTCTTACATTGAAGCACAGTGTGAGATAGCAGTACCAGACCAGATTCTGAAGACAGATGACGTTTCAGGCCTGCCTGACCTCTTGGCAGTGTTCTATCGCTAAGCTCTGAGCAAAATATATGATGTTTTAGATTTAAAAGTTTAAAATTTAGTAACTCTGGAGCCTTAATCAAGTTTTGTTTTTGCTTTGAGACAGGTCTTCCTATGAAGCTTTGGCTGGCCTGGAAAGCACCATGTAGACTAGGCTGATTTAAAGTTGTGATGATCCTCCTCCCTCTGCTGCCCAAATGCTGAGAACAGAGGTGTGCACTACCATGCCCCTCTAGACTTTGTTTTGTAATGTTTCCCTTTATACCTGTTGATTATTTGAAGCCAAGAGGAATGACAGAGAGAAATACTGCTGGTCCTTGGAGATTTTTAATTACTCGATCATAAAAGTGGTTAGAGATGTCAGGGGAGTGGTGAAGGTGGCCTCTGCTTTATGTGACTTGAGGGGGTCCTCAAACTTGTCTTCACAGTTAACACATCCACACACAAATATGGAGCTTACGACTCTACACTGTAGCATCTCATTTCATTTCTTGAGTTGATATACCACCCAGCCTTCAAGCTGCCCTCAATTAAAGGACACCCCCCAGGATTAAAAAAACATTTAACTACTGATGTAGTTTTTAAATTACTCATCTTTAAAATCTCATCTTTAAAATCTTTCTAAAGTGCTCACTGCTGGTCCATCCTAAACATGTATATGTGTACGGATACTGGATAATTACTAGCACAAACTCTCCAAACATATGCAAGAACTCATTTGAAAGGAAACATTTTAGTCTGTGATTTACAATAAACAGAAAGAGAGATAGGTGCCTATCATGCGTGAAACAAAATACTCATCATCAAGAGTTGCATTTATGAGTTCTCAGACAAGTCAAAGAGGGTACCAAAGTGCTGTTGTGAATTCTGAAAAGATAAGATTCTTTCCTTTGCCTCCAAGTATCCTCCTCTGGCTCAACTTAGCTCACTGACTTCCCTGGATGATGGGGAGCATCTGATATAGGGAGAGAAGCACACTATAGATTTTTCAGAATCTCTTCCAAGTAGCAGTTCACAGTTCATGTCACAATGTCAAGTAGGCCTTTGACTTCCCAAGGAAGAGTTATAGAGCTTATGCTGTGATTTTGTCATCTCATTTAATCAGCATGGCACCATTTTACAGAGAAAGCACTCAGAGACATAAGGAACTTGTCTGTGAGGAATCCCCTAAGAAGAGGCAAGTGTCAAAGCCAGGTCCACCTCTCACCATTGATTTGTGGGTAACAGTGCTTTCTCTCTACTGTTTCTGCGGATGAACAGAAGACCCCCCCTTTGTTATGTCAATGCAATGTAACATAGTTTCTTCGTCAATCCCCCCATATCTTCTAACATTCACTGGACACTGTCAGCATGCCTGACTACATGAAGTACCCCCTTTAAATGATAAAGGTGAGGAAACAGGCAACAGAAATTCATTGAGTTTGAAAGTAAAAACTGCCCTTGCTTATAAAGGGGAACCCAGTGGAAATTCTGATTGAGAAATTAAGGATGGCACAATAATATTAAGGGAAAGGATAGTAATGGGGATGAAGTTTAAGTAAGGAGAGGGAGGGAAAGTTATGGATAACTAACACTAAGGACACTTAAGAAACCAATATGGAAACCTATGCTTTTATAAATTCATACTTATATTTCTATGAGTTTACTTGAAGTGACTCTACAAGGAGCTTATGCTCAGCCCAGAAGCCATGAACTATCATATAAAGAACCCACTGTCAGATGTTGGATACATTTTGTCCCCCCAAGTTTTGGTCATAGGCATCCCAGAGGAATCCCCAACCCCAAAATACAGACTATTGCCACTTCTTTTAGTTTCCCAACCGAAGTTGATGTTAAGACATTGCACATACTGGCTCATGCTGACTAGGAGGCTTCTCTTTGCTGCCTTGTTTTTATAGCATTATAAGGTGCTATGTTGGCTGATGAAGAAAAAAGTCATTATCAGTCTTACTCAGGTGTGAACTGTATGAACCGCAATGACAACCAATATGGCAAAATATGTCCAGTGGTGCAATAGTGGCTCAGTGTCATGAGGGTAACCAACCATTTTCTGATTGGCTTTAAGGCATGCTTCATCACACACACACACACACACACACACACACACACACACACACACCTGGTACTACAAATCTGGCCTCAAATCCATGGCTGTGAAGCTTCTAGGCTCCAGGCATGAGCCTATTATGTTGCTAAATGGGCATAGGATCAAACTTCCATTTAAATTTTCTATCTCTCTACTTATAGTGTTGCTCTCAGACTTCATCAGAGAAGTTTCTTGGTGCAACAGACAGTGGGTAACACAGAAACTCACTAGTAGAAACACAGAGAACAGTAAGTATCAATGCTGTGGAGTGGTGCCCAACGTGGATAACTGCATCCGCAAAAAGCCTGAGAAAGCTTGGGAAAGAATAGAGTAAAGCATTTTTCTTGGTAGCACAAATTTCTCGGGTTTGCTCTGCTTGCTAGAGGCAAGGAAGCGCTCTCATCTAAGAGACGCTTCCTGACTCAGCTTTAACTGCAAAACCTTGCAGCTCTTTTAAAAGGTCCTG
>LOJH01030284.1:0-17159 GCA_001685095.1 Ellobius talpinus | reverse complement strand
CTTCCCTCCCTCTCTCTCTCTTTCTTTTTCGTTCTATCTGCTCCACCCAACTATGTAGTCCTAAGTAGCCTGCACCTTGCTCTGTGGACCAAGCTGGCCTCACACTCAGATATCTGTCTGTCTTTGCCTCCTGAGTGTTAGGATTAAAGGCCTGTACAAGTTCGCCCATCAAGTCTGTGCTCTTAATTGGTGTAGTTTAAATTCTATGACAGGCAAACCTTAAGATTTTTATTACTTATATGAACCTTAAGATTTTTATTACTTATGTGAACCTTAAGATTTTTATTACTCATTCTAATAAAGAGCTGTCCTAGGGCTTCATGGGTCTAGCTATTTAAGTGAAAGTATTATTTGTAATATAGCCTTGTATAATTTTAAGATTAAAATAGGTTTTAGAAGAAAGCCTATTATGTCTTTTCCATGTTTTCTTTTTAATTATAAAACATGGTTTTTCAGAATTGAAATTGATGGTCTTTAGGACAGGTTGTAATATTTCGTTAATTTGTGCATCAAGTCTTGAATTCTTAAGATGAAGCTCATTATAGTCTAATCATTAAGTGGCTAGGTATTCATAAAGGTTCTTGAGCACTGAAGAAGTGTGACTCTCAGCATAGAGGATGCCCAAAGAGAAGTGGTTATACAGGAAAATGAAGGAATTTGGGGACCTGAAGCTGGACTGGAATTTTCCAGGATGCGGTTGACTTTTGAACTAAACACAAATTTCTGTGGTCTTGGCCATGTCTATATAGTTCTTGAAGCCCTAGCCTTGACCTGTGGGTTTTGAAGAGTCTGAGAAAATCTTGTTCCTATGGAGATTTCTACATTTGTTCCTGCCAGGAAGGAGCCTCTAGTACACCCAGCTAGTTCCCTGTGCGCACAGCACTCATGACTATGGCTTCACATTTTAAATTTCTTAACTGTAATCTGTGATTATTTACTATTCACTCTGTGGTAATATTTTCAAACGCTGCCTATGGAAAAGTTCTACAAAGTATACAACTGTATTTTTGCTAGAAGAATATATACCAACAGAATTTGTAAACCTTACAAATCAAGACAGAAGGGCAACTTGAAGATCCTTTTTATCTCTTATATGAGTTTCAAGTTCAAAAATAAGCTTGCCTTAATATTTAAAAGTCTTTACATCGTAGAAAAAGTTCATCAGTAACACAGTTGTGCCGTAATTTGTAATCTTAACGTTGTAATTGTTATTCTAATTTGTTCCGAATGCAAACTGAGACCTGTTTTTACTGTAGGTTGTTGAAAACCTGAGCACAATTAGGTGAATTTTTGTTTCTTCCTAATGGATTGCCCCAGGATTGGGCAGGGTTTCTCTCTCTTGCCAGATTGCATAGGAGTGATGGGACAGGCAATGAGACAGGCCCAAGGTCCGCCTAAGTCTGCTTGGCTTAGAGGTGTAGCGTCAAGGCCAGAGGTAATAATTTTTGTTGCTATCCCTTAGCATGTTTCTCCCTTTTTGGATACATTTTCTTGCTGATAATTATGACTTTGTAATCCTTTTTAATTATTATAACGAAAGGGAAGCAATCAGATGATAATGTTTATTGAAAAATCACAATGAGGATACCCATGGAGTATTCTCAAGAAGGCGTGATTATTAATTTTTAGCTTAGAGGAAGCAAATCACAGCTGTAGTAAGCGAATTCCTTTCATATAGTTATTTACTAAAAGTTAATGTGTGAATTAGTAAAGAGGCTTAGGGCTCAGACGTTTTCAATGTTGACTTGCAATAGGGAACTGTGGAATACTGTGTACATTGCTAGTGACTGATTTCATTTTAATGTAAGAAAACTATGGGGAAGTGTGTGTAAGAGGGACAAGTTCCTGCCCTGAAGCTGTCCACTTTTCTACATTGCTCATTTACTTTAACTAAATGCTATTGCCCAGGTTTGCTGAGATAACTCATTATAATTTGAAATCTTAGAGCTTTGTGTTGTCTTTACATCGTTTGGGAAAAAATAACAAAGGAAATTAAAACAACATTAATTTTTTGTTTGTTTTGTTTTTGGTGAGGTCATCCATGTTTGGTATGCCACTCTAAGCAAATAAAAAATCCTTCATCCTTCATGATATCTTACCTTTAATTACTCAATAATTTTCTTTTCCACAGAAAATATTAACTGAGGGATGCCTTTAGAGTTAATCACGTCACTTCCAAGGTTGAGCTGTGGGTGGTCACTAAACCACAGCACCCCTAAATTGCCATCTGACTCAGAATGTCAGTAAACTCTGAATTTGTGTAACATGAGCTATTATTTATGAAGAAATTAGAATTGGGTGGACTTTAGAGACTAGAAAGGACTGGAGGCCTCGTAGTAGCCTTGGTTGATGCCGAGGTAACTAAGGTTCAGCGAGGATGGTCAGATGCCTCAGAGAAAGTCCTTGGTAGACTTGGATGAGTCTGTGTCAAGATCTTCTCTCCTGTGACTGTTCCTTTGTGAGACTTTCCCGGGTAACATCCAGGCTGCCAAGGAGTGGAATAGCCGCAAAGGTGAAGCCAGAAACTCCCAAGTTTGTAGGACTCTTAACTCTACTTACTGCCTTGCACGAGAAACAATCACTTAACAATGTATTTTGCCCATGGACTAACCCATAATTACATTTAAAATATAATTTACTAACATTTAAAAGTCAGCTTTTCTGACTCCTATTCTTGCTGCCAGGCCTGAGGCATTTGCTTTCAGTGTGTATTATAAAGAATTAACTAAGTTATGGTAAAGCAAACACTTCTTTAAAACGACAAATTAAAGGGTAAGTGGTTGAAGTAGAAAACTCATCAAACTTTGTCAATTAATCAAATAATGTTATATTTTAGCATTATTGGTTTTCTTTTCTAATATGAAAGTGATAAACATGCATTTAAAATGGCTTTGTATGTTTAATATGTTGAATAAATTATAGGTGTGTATTCTCTCTTCTCATGGAATTAGACTGAAAGAGTCAAAAGACAAACAAGTGGGAAAGGTCAGGGGCGGGTATCAGAACAGTCACCTTCTAGAAAGTTCTGTTTAAAGAACAGTTTTCACTGGAAGACTGTGAATCCCAGAAGAATGAGAGATTCCTGTAAATGATATCTCTCAGTTGGGAACTTACTTGTCGACATACTAATTTTACTAATACATGTTTCTCTGATATTTAGGGTTCTCGCTCTTGTATTGAGTAATAAGTAGCCTTGTTTTAGCCTGTATAACGTCTAGACAGAAAAAGCTGCTTTAATCTGTAAGGCTGTGAAGTCAGCACGGATGTGCATGTGTGATAAATGGGAGAAAAGAGAGATGTTATTTTGTATATCTGCTTTCTCATCATAGAGCAATTCTGTGGATTATAAATCAAAATCTGAAATTGTTTTTCTGACTCTTTCTAACAGATCTGGGCATTTGATTTCGGTACGAATTTACCAATAATTAAATAATTTGAAAGTAGGCTTTGCAGGAATTTAAGTTGATGTTTTGAACGTTCTTCTGTTTTCCAGATTTTAGGAACCGTTAACTGTGTTCTGTCTCATACTGAATGTTTACAGCATTCACAGACAAGCTGAAAAAAAGGGAACACAGTTGGTAACCCACAGTAGCTTATTGTGTTCCAGGAAAGCTAATTGTGGAAAAAGAACTGTGCCAGGCCTTATGGGAGAGTCAGAGAGCTCTACTGCAGACTTTGCTGGTAAGGCCTTCGAAATCCCTCTTGGTAGTGCCTTTAACGCTAGGAAAAAGGCCTTAGTGCCTAGAGTCTACCAGGGCATGGGGCTAGCAAGGGGTAATAGAGCCAGGTGGGAGTCATTGTCTAAAGCCCTCTTGGGACTATGCAGATTTGCCTCTTGCTTTGAGGGGAGCTGTTTCAATGAGTAAAATTAAGACCAGAAATGGGCCTTTTTTTTTTTTAGCATTGATAGTTGGGTGCGAGACTGATTTGTTCTCTCTACAAGGGCCCAAGTGGTATATCTGTAGAATAAAAACCTCACCCTCTCCCTCTACCCGAGACCCAGTCCTAAGGGCCACACTGGGTAGTCTCAGACTTGGTTGATATTCCTTGCCTATCTCCAAGGTGGAAGTTTCTGCAAACTGCTCTGCGAGGTTCTGAGTCTCAGTAAAGGGCCTTTGCTGTTTATCTTGTCATTAGCGTCTGCTGGTTCACGGAAGGAGCTGAGAAAATTCCTCTTGCCTATTAGGGCCCATGATGCATGTCCACTTGGTATTACACTTTGATGTCCTTTTGAGTGACAGTAAAGTTAGTTATGTCTTATACCTGTGGTATTCTCTCAAAAGGTTTCAGTCTGTGCTTCTCTTGTTTGAATCAAGGTGCCATTTACAGATGGTCTTTACCAATACTTTTCAGGTCCACTGAGACAAAGCTGGATTTTATAGGCTTCCTGTTTCCATGTGCTCAGCAAACATTTGCATATCTACAGTGCACCTACAGTGATAGCAGGGTGGAAACATGGTGTCAGCTTGACAAACATTTGCATATCTACAGTGCACCTACAGTGATAGCAGGGTGGAAAGATGGTGTCAGCATGACAAACTCCAGGCATTTTAACATCAATGCACCTACAGTGCACCTACAGTGATAGCAGGGTGGAAAGATGGTGTCAGCATGACAAACTCCAGGCATTTTAACATCAGTGCACCTACAGTGCACCTACAGTGCACCTACAGTGATAGCAAGGTGGAAACATGGTGTCAGCATGACAAACTCCAGGCATTTTAATGGTCTACAGGTGTTCAGAACCCTAAACGGGGTTCACCAATCATGGAAAAAAAGGCTTTTTTCCCCCTTTATTCCATTATCCTAAATAATGCCACAAGTGGACATCAGAATGTAGGGACCCACCTTGGACATTATGCATAGTGGAGGGATCTAGGCTGTTTAGAGGTTCAATGCCTACTTAGCGATAGCTTTCTTTAAACTGGTTTTATAATGAGGATACATATATGCGAGAGTTTAGAGTTAAAAGTGTGTTATTACTGCTACTTAATATTCATTAATTTTGAAAATATTCTAAGTAACATGTAAGAAGTAGATTTATTGGCCAGTCATAAGTGATTGAACCTAATGTTTCAGTGATTCACACATCAGAAATTGTTCATAGCAGTGGTTATGACTTTGAATGAGCATCATCTTTTGAAATAAGATAATTCATGATTTTTCTTTTTCTTTAGTTAATTGGCTTGATGTACTTCATTAGCATCTGTAAAGGAGAGACAAATTTTACCTGGCCATTTTTGGATAATTTGGAATAGAGTTTCCATTTAAAATAATCATACTACTTCTATACATTCATTGACCTGACCTGTTTCTTGCTCTCCTAGATCTTTTAAAGAACCAGAAGGCCTGTAACTAATGGTAAACTTAAGATTTCTAAATGAAGTTTGGTTTGTATTTAAAGCCATTTTGCCAACATTAAAGTGTGTAGCACACACAGCAGAACCACCATGATGACAAGGGAAGCAGGTTATCTTTAATGATACTAAGGGAGTCTAGGTGCAGTGCTGGGAAAGCTCCTTTGCCTGCTGGTTATCACTGCATCAAGTTTACTAAGGTGAGAGCTAAGTTCGTTCTGTCTGTCTGTCTATCTATCTATCTATCTATCTATCTATCTATCTATCTATCTATCATCTACCTATTATCTATCTAATTTATCTATATTTTATTTTATTGAATATAGATTTTTCATATAATATATCCTGATGGTGGTTTTCTGTCCCTGTACTCCTCCCAGTTCCTCCCCATCTCCCCTCCTGTCCAGATTCACCCCCTTTCTCTTTCTCGTTAGAAAACAAACTAGCTTCTAAGGGAGAATAATAAAATACAGTCCAATAAGAGAAACTAAAAACAAACACATCAGAATAGGACAAAACAAACAGAAGAAAAAGAGCCCAAGAAAAGGTACAAGAAACACTTGTTCCCACTCTCAGGAGTCCCATAAAAACATAAAACTGAAACAACATAGAAATCAAAGGAACTGTAGGGGAAAAGCCCTGGCATGGCATGATGAGACAAGGAACCTCCAAAGATGGCACTGAGTTTGCATTCTTTGGCCATCTACTGCTGGGCATGCAGCCTACCCTTGAGAGTAGTTTGTTGCCCTAGTGAGACTCCCTCAGAGCAAACTAAATTTTCATCTACAAGTGGTTATCAATTGGAGATAGCTACAGGGTTAGGGATTGCGGCATGTGTCCCCTTCTTTCAGCTCTAGGACTGCATCTGGTGCAGACCCAGGCCGGTCCTGTACCTGCTACCTCAGTCTCTGTGCGTTCATAATATGTGCCTGTCTTGCTACGTTTTCAAGGCCTTGTTTCCTTGATCAAGTCTTCCATCTGCTTTGGCTCTTCACTCTTTCTGCCTCCTCTTCCACAAGACTCTCTGAGCCCTGAGGTGGGAGAGGAGACATCCCAGATAGGGCTGAGTCTTCTGAGGTCCCTCACTCTGCATATTATCTGGCAGCGGGCCTCTGTATTTGTTCCCAGCTGCTGCAGAAGGAAGCCTATCTGATTGTGACTGAGCCAACGCTGATTATAAGTGTGACAGGATATCAGAAGGAGTCATTTGATCGCCCCCCACCCCACCCCATCCTAGTACTATTTTACTCTGGGTCCCTGGTCTATTTAGTTATCAGGTTCTTGATCAGTGAAGCAGGGCAGGTAAAGGTTTCATCTCATGGAGTCAAATCAGATATTGGTCGGTCATCCTCACAGGCTTTGTTCTGCCATTGCATTAGCATATCTTGCTGGCAGGACACCATTGTAGATTAAAGGGTTTTTAGGAGAGCTAAGTTTTCCTAACAGCCATATATATACTTAAAGTCTGATTTTTTCCATGCCTTCCGATCAGATTCTCAAGCCAACACCGTAGCTGCTTTTGTTTCTTAGAAAACTTCCCGCAGCAGATGGAAGCCTCGCTGGTTGCTCTGCCGCCCACTGAGCTTGCTGCTGTAGATAGAGAAGGAGCGTAACTCAAAGAGATTTCCCCTTTTGTTTTTCTCATTTGGCTTTTCTTAATTATGCCCAAACCGATATGAACATTAAAAATATTCTAAAGACTTTCTCACGCTAATGAAAGCGTGTCAAGGACAGAGCATGCCTGCAAGCCCCACACTCTGAAGGATAAATTAATTTTTGTGTGTGCTTTTCTTGTACTTTTGAAAATGGAGACCACACAGATAGGCTTTGATGTCACCTACAAGAAACAGCCTTAGAAAGCTGTAAATTGTTGAGTTTGACGAGAAAGCAAACACTCCTCACCTAGTACAAATTACGGTATGTTTTTCTGCGCATTGTGTGGTAGATATTTAAATATTAACTACAAGATATGCTAGATGTTTAAGTATTAACTTCATGATGTTGAAGGAATAATGTTGGAAAAAAGGGACCAAGTAGAAAGGCAGTCTTGTTACTAGTGTCAGTAAATCGGAAGACACCAAAAAGGAAACATGTTTATATTTTTGTGTATATGTATGTATGTTTTATTATAAGGAAAGGACTCATTCATCTGGATAGGCGACTGACTGCTGATTGTCTTCCCCATCAGTTGCCACTTTCATTTCTCGAAGCTGTACCAGTGGACACATAGTGAAAAGGGCAGTTGGCCAGCCACAGCCTAGTAGTATATGTGGAAAGGTCAGAGGCCACCTTTGGGAGTCAGCTCTTTCCTTCCACCGTGTGCACACTGTGTGCACAGCCGGGATCAGACTCCACAGCCGGGATCAGACTCCGTTATCCAGCTTGGCAGAAGCACCTTCACTTGCTCAGCCATCTTGCAGCCCTTTCCGATTATTTTTCTCTGTTAAAGTAGATAGGCAGAAGGGGCTTTAGACAATGACTTGTGCTGTGACTCCCCTCCCCCCACTGCCTGGACCATCTGTGTGATCATATTTTTTTTTCTAATGATCGTTTTACTTAAATTGAAATCAGGTGATATTAGGATACACTGAGTACCTGGAATGTTTGACAAAACAGAATTAAATCTTGCAAAGTAAATATTCAGGATTGTTGACCTTGGTTTTACTGTGGTAACTTCCTTTAAAGCCTTGTAACTCCTGGAGACTGTGTCCAAAACTCATTGTTGTGTCTCTGTGGTGTTTTGGGAGTTACTGGGCTGGGAAGGAGTAGTAATATGTTCAGAAGTTGACAGAGTAAACAGGTGGACTGGAGAGAGATGTGGGACCAGAACAAGATACTAGCAGGAGTATCATCATGCTTCTCGGGCCCTCCAATCCCACCTGAGAGGAGATATGCCTGGCCTGGATAAGTGGGTACTTCAAGCGAGTTGGTCACAGCTGAAGAACCCAAGCCTGAGAGCCCGATGCCTTTTACAAGTGATGTTAGTTGGTCACGCCAGCAGCAGGTTTCTCACAGTAGAAACCAAGTTTCTGTGGCCCACATTTACATATTGGTACTGAGCTACAGAAACGGCTCAGCAGTGGGTACCAGAGAGGTTGGCAGTCTTGGTGATGGTTTGGGATGGGGGACCATGACAGCTTTTGCCAATGGTCTACTCTTTATCTGCACATATTTCCCTATGAATATACTACCCCATTCATAGCTTAGACTAGGTATACTGTCAGGCTAAGATCAAATTCTTTTAGTATACTTCATAGAGTACACAGTGAAGCCTATTATCAATAAAAAGAGGTCAGATGGCAGTGCCAAGTCAGTCATGTTCCTTAGGATTCTGGACTCAGAAAACCAAAGAAAAGTTCCCGAGAGCACAGCCCCCTTTATATCAGATAGTTCTTTAGAGTCCTTTCTTACGTGCTGTGTGAATTGTTTCATCTGACCAGTGCTATTATACGTACCTCTTCCGTTAAGCCAGGATGTAGCTTAAGGCTAGTTATTACCCATGCAATGTGAGGGAGTGGGTTTAGATCTTCCAAGGTGAGGACGAGTTTCTCACTGTTTGCTCTGGGGCATGAACTCCTTTACCACAGAATACTTTCAGTTCTGTTGGAAACAAAAGCCTTGTTTCCTCTAATAATATGGCGTAACTGTTCTTAGTACCCAGATAGTTCATCTCAATGTAATGTTGCTGCTGTTTAGGAGGTAGGAACTGGGAGGTAATTTTTCCTTATTGTTTCAGGAAAACTGAAAGAATTTGACTTGGATAGATTATCATTAGAATTTGTCAGGATTAATGAGCTACCCTTGGGCTATCACGTAACCTGTTCTTTGCAGCTACGAATGCACTTTTGTTGTCCTTGATGTAGTGCATCCAAGGCACTCCCGAGGAGAATTATCCCTTATCTCAGAATCTGGGCATCCAGCAGAAGTCAGGTATCCCTGTGGTTAGTCAGGGAGCCTTGTTCTGGAAACTGCAGCCCCTTTAAGAGAACCGACTTTGATCTTCTGGTTCCCAAGGGACTGAGAAATGGCTACTAGAAATATTCAGGATGGCACAGTAGGTGTTGCTAGTTGGTGCAGTCCCTTCATTCACTCTCCAGTATTTGGAGCAGCGTGAACGCCAAGAGCAAGAACAGAACTGGGTTGGTGCGCGTCCACTGCAGGCTGCGAGTGCCTTGAGTTTCCTTGCCCCTGCAGTGACTCTAGTCAAATGCTGCATGTCTCTCTATTTCTCACTGTGTGCAAGCCCTAAACCATAGGTGTGTTTTGTCTGTTGGAGTCCTGTGCTGTTTTTAATGTTTCACTTGGAAAGGAGATCTGTATGGTTCCACCATTGCCTTTCTACAAGTATTTTTTTTTCCAAATCTATAAACCACTCTGGATTTGTAAGTATTCATGGTACACACACGTCAGACTTTCCATGCTATGTTCACGCTCAGAAGTAGAAGCAGCAACAGCAGCGCATGGTAAGGGTTTGGGTGGCCCCATTTGAACTCTTCCCAGTAACCTCTTCTTTTTGTTCATTCCCAAGTCCTGACAATTGAATGTCTGGCCTTTTCCATCTAAGAAAAACTGGGAAGATAACCCAGTGAGAATCACAATTCAGAAGAGTCCTACAGTCTGGCTGTGCCCTCTCTGCCCTTTCTTCCTGCAGCCTGTGGTCCCCGTCTTGGTCTTGGGCTCCTTTCTCTTTAGGGCGGGAGTTCTCAACCTGTGTGTCGCGACTCCCTTTGGAAATGAAGGACACATTCACAGGGGTCTCTTAAGATCATCGGAAAATACAGATATTTGCATTATGATTCATAACAGCAGCAAAATTACAGTTATGAAGTAACAACAAAATAATTTTATGGTTTGGGGTCACCACAGCATAAGGAACTGTATTAAAGGGTTGCAGCATTAGGAGAATTGAGAACCACTCTTTTAAAGGCTAGCACATCTGGGAACAAAGGCCAGAGTTAGGTAGTGAAGATAACTAACAATGAATTTTAAAAGTGCCACACTTGCTTAGTTCATTCATAGAGACGTTTGCCTCCCAATCCCCAGTTCTCTAGAGGCGCATTTGGTTTCAAGTGTTCGGCTTTGGTTTAGGCCAGCTGCTTTGCTTTGAGGCTTCCATCGTTCAGACCGTGATCCCATTTCTTTCGTGGCCATCACCCTCATCTTTCTTGGGAACTCATGTTTAAAAACCGTATCCACATTGCCTCTGGTTGGGCCTCTTGGAAGATATTCCAATTAAGTCATTGTTTATCTTAGTGTACTGCTTGCTGCTCCTCCCTCCCCCACCAGGGAAGAATGCAGCCTTCACACGGAATGCAGTGAGTAACAGGATTCAAAAGGAAATGTCTGTTTCTCGCACATTGGTTTGCCACACTTTCACAGGTGACAGAAGTTGCTGGGCAGATCCTGGTCGCAGTGCAAAGCACAGCAGGCAGCTGGAGAACTAGCCTCCTAAGTGCTGGTGCTCTTACCCACAAGCGCTTGCCTGGTAGCCGTGCTTGAAGTGAGTTGGCTTATAGCTGAGGAATCCAGAGCTCAGCACTCGCCCTGACTTGTAGAAAGCACCAAGCAAAGCTGCCTCTCCCAACCTTGGAGTAAGTATTGCAATGATGCTCTTCTGTAGTCCTTGGGCTGCATCGGTAGTTATCAGAAAGGGCCCAGGGGGAGAGGGAGTTAGACTTTGGAGTTTGGCAAACTCCATGAGGCCTTTACCAGGGCATTTGGCTCTCCTGATTCTATTAATAATGTAAACACCTAAAATATACTAGACATTTTTTTCAAACAGTGAACAGGAAGCAGTATGGTACTATCATACTGCATTTGAGTTCTGCTCTTAGTGGTAATAAAACATTCTACAGTTTATGTCACTAAGTCACTGGCTGCTTGGTGAAATGGGTCAGGACTTCGTGTCGGCCTCTGTATTTTGCAGAGAAGGAAAGTGGCGCATTCGAGAGGTTAAGTGGCACGTGTCGCAGGTTCGACCTAAAAGTGATGGGACAGACCTTGTACTGTTTGCTTCTAGTACATGGAACCAAATGTAGGCCTGACTAGGAGAGGTTATGAGTAACATTTGTACGGTATTAAGAATTACAGCATAAGCCAGGCACTGGCACATGCCTTTAATTTCAGAACTCAGAAGGCCAAGGCAGGTGAATCTGTGAATTTGAGGCCAGCCTGGTCTACAGAGCTAGTTCTAGGGCAGCCAAGTCTAGCAAAGAAACTCTGTCTCAAAACACAAAAAAAAATAAAAAGGGAAAAAAGGAAGGAAGGAAGGAAGAAAGGAAGGAAGAAAGGAAGGAAGAAAGGAAGGAAGGAAGGAAGGAAGGAAGGAAAAGAATTGCAGCACAATTTTCACTCCCTGGAATTTTCAAAATCCTCTTAGCAACTTGCCCAGGAGAGATATTGTTAATATTTAAGTCCATTCATATGTGTCTTACTACAGAGTTTGAATATAAGCTTGAATTAAGATTTTACTGTTCTTAGTGTCAAACAGGAAAAGAGAGTGGGAAATGAGTTAAACTAGCTCTTGGACTTCTGTTTCGGTTTTGCTGTGAAAAGCCCAGTTGTATGTGATGATGCCCTAGCTTGACTCTTACACTCAGAACAACACTAAAATAAGAGGTGGACATTTGTAACTTTCAAGTTGAGAGGACTAAGGATCATCCTAACTCTGTGTGAGCAGCAAGTTCGGGACATCACAGCAGTCAGGCTACATACAGTTAGCTTAGACTCTCCCTAATTAATCTTTCTTTCGGTATTTATAAGTTCGGGTTGAAAATTCTTTCCACGGCACAATTTGCATACAGCTTCTCAGCCTTGGAACAAGCATCTCATGATCCACATGCATGCCTCTTTAGACATTCTGACTTTTGAGATGAGGGAGGTCTGCTTTCTGAAATATGAGTTATTTGGGCCTAGTAACTTAAAGCAATTTCATTTCTCTATAGCAGTGTTATCTTTTGTATTATACCCCAAAAGCTATTATAACCTCAGATGATAAACTTTAAAAAATGTGTAAGCTGTAACTATTATAAACTAAAACAGCATAATTACCTTCAAGAAATGCTTAGACTTCATTATTGACTTAGAAGTGGTTAAATTACTTACTTTGTATTCCTATATAAACAAATGCTTATTTAAGATGCAACACTTTGAAAACACTTTTCTATAAGTAATTTTGTAATTCATTTCCCCCATGTTTACATTTTATTTGAAAAATGAATCAGATGAAAATATTAGTTTATCTTTCTGTGTCTGGGTTACTTCACTCAGGATTTTTTTTTCTAGTTCCATCCATTTGCCTTGCAAATTTCAAGATGTCACTGTTTTTTCACCACTGAGTACCACTCCTTGTGCAAATGTAGCACATTTTCTTTATCCATTCTTTGATTAAGGGCATCCAGGTTGTTTCCAGTTTCTGGCACTAGGCCAAGCTCCTAGAATCCGGTGGTAGAGAGGGAGAAACGATAATATGAGCAAAGGGGTCAGGAGCATGATGAGGAAACCCACAGAAAGAGCTGACCTGAGCTAGTGAGAGCTCACTGACTCCTCACTGACAGTCGGGGAACCTGCAAGTGGAGGACAGTTGTGTGGCTTGGTTGGGCAGTTTGTGGGTTCCACTATCAGTGGAACCAGTATTTATCCCTAGTGCATGAACTGGTTTTTTGAAGCCCATTCCCTATGGAGGGATACCTTGCTCAGCCTAGATACAGGGAAGAGGGAGGGCCTTGGTCCTGCCTTAAGTGGTTTAACAGACTTGATTGACTCCCCATGGGAGGTCTCATCTTCTCTGAGGAGTGGATGGTGTGAGAAGGTAGGGGGAGTGGGAGGAGGGGTGGGAAGAGAGAACTGGGATTGGAATGTAAAATAATGTAAAATATGATTTTTTTAAAAAGAAAATATTAGTTTAAAGTTTTGTGTTCCTGGAGATATGTAAAAAAAAGCTTAAACATTTTTCTTGGCTCCTAACACAATCCCAAGATTAAATATTATATATGTGTATATAAATTATGTGTCTATAAATTCTGTCATATGTCCTAATCAGAGTTGGCATGAAAAACTGTGAAAACCTGTCATTTCGTCCCGTTTTTTTGGTATCCAGCTGTAGCAAATATATTGGCCTCCCAGGGAGTCCTCTGAATGTCAGTATGCACCCATTATCTTATCTCCATGCCCTTGAATGTTAGATTTATCAGGGAGGAGATTGGAAGGTTGAGAAAGATGAACACTGAATGGAGTCATTCTTGAGGGCAGAGGTGTCCAGTTCAGCAGACAGGCAGTACAGTGTGGTGGGGAGACAGCCCTGGTCCACAGAGGCGCATGCTCAGTCAATGAGACCTGTGTTGTGTCTGGAGGTCAGGGAGTGGTACACAGGTAACTCAGGCTCCATGGCAGGGGTCCCTTTCTTTGGTTCTTCTATATGATTTAGAGGGGCAGGCTCTAACAGCTTTCTGAAAACCTGGATTTAATTTGGTTTTGAAGTTGGACTTGAATAAGAGCTAGTGTTTCTTTTGTTTGAAAAAAGCGTTTTACTAATCTAACATATTTAAGTAAGGAAGTTTTCCCGTGATATGGGGTATTTCTTTAATAAAAGCATTATCTTGATATTTTTCTGTTATTGCTCCTGTTGGCAGAAGGTACTTTTCTCATATTTAGGCCCTGATAAGATAGTTTATATCTTACTGTTGGAAATGCTTAAGACTCTTCTTCATCCCTGTTCTTGGAAAACTATAGTTTCATGTTAGTGAATTCTAAGGCTAAATGCTTCCAAGGAGCTTTCAGGAGTATCCTTATTTAAATACAAACATCTAACTGCTTTCTGCCAAGGTCAGGGTGGGCACAAGCTTGTTTAGTGCAATAACCAAGTGTGGGCAGTGTGAGAAAGAAGAGTTCATGCATGGCTTGTCTTCTTGATTCTCCTATGTATCATCGTCATCATCTGGTTTCAGCATAAGCACGTAAGTGGATGCTGTGTATTAATAATAATTTGGAGTAAACTTATTTCATGGAAAAGTTACTCAAGCTTCTAATCTTGGTTCCCCATATACCAGCTGTATGACATCTGTTCGGAGCATGTTTGCCATCAGGATAGCATCAGTGGCTAACTACAGAATGTGTATTTTCTTACATAACTAGAAATCTGGAGTCACCTGCTGAGTGTCTTTCTCATTTTCAGTGACGACATTCACTAAGGTCAGAAGTGGCAGCAGGGAAATTCCTTGCTTTTTTTTGCTCTTGAAAGAGAGAAGTGCCTGCTTCAGCTCTAAGCATCCCATCAGCACTGTGTGGGAGAGGTAAAGCTTTAATTAGAATGAGAGGGTTTTGCTTATGTCTCAACAGTTATAGACTAAATGGTCCATTGTAGCTGTAGCAGACAGTGGACAACAAGGGATTTTTCATTGTCTGCGATGGAGACATCAAAGGGAGAGGCTGTGGAGGATGCAGGTTGGTCTAGAGACAGCATGTACCACAGTGACCATGGGTCCTGTGGGTAACTTGAGCAAGCCTCTTTCTTTTTGGGGCAGTAAATGAACCCTTGGGCCTAGGAAAGTATATGAACTTTGTTTTTTTCGTTTCTGCTGGATATCCTTTAGTACCCAACATAATTTCTGAGTTGCGTTTGGTCAATGAAGAAATGCATGAAGATTGTTATAAGTTACGTGACTAATACAGTAATACAGAAGGTACTTAGCCCAGTCCTGTGCCCATACTAATTTATAAAGATAATAGTTTGGCTTTACTTTTGATTTATGCTGTGATTAAATATACTGATGTACTGGGCAGGTGTTAAAGAGGTTCTGTAGTTGAGTTAATTATTTATATTGGTCTTTCCTAGTTAATATTTTTAATAAAGGATAATTATTAGGTTAATTGGCCACATAGTTACAAATACCAATATGACTGTATGTCTTAGAAGTTTCTTTATAAAGCCCTTTTTCTTTGGAAACATTAATTGAATATAATTGCTTTTAAAACCGTTATTGAAGTGGTCTAGAGAGATGGCTCAGCCATTAAGAGCACTGGCTGTTCTTTCAGAGGACCCAACTAGGTTCCCTGCATTGTGGTTCACATCTGTCGGTAACTCCAATCCCAGGGGACCTGAGCTCTCTTCTGACTTCCATGGGCACCAGGCATGCATGAGGTGCACATACATATATGGAAGCAAAATACTCATACATAATAATATTAAGTTATTGAAGTATTAACATACAAAACATTTCAGTGATTTTAAGTGTCTAACTCAATAAATTTATGCAAAGCAAGCACACCCATGTAACTACCACGCTGAGTGTGTAGATCATTGCCAGTCTGTCCTTGTGCCTCCTTTGGGTCATGACCTCCTTCTTTTGATACTAGTTATTGGTCTGATAGCCAGGAAGTTTGGGAAAGTCCTATGATATAGAAGCTTGGTGTCATCATCAGAGGATGGAGGAGGAGCCTCTTCTGCATGCCCACAGGGTTTTAAATGATTTAGTTTCAGGATTTTCAAGCTTCCAGATGCATGCATTCCTGAGACTCTCGATTATTCCTAATTGGAATCTTGATCTTGTGAGGTGTGATATTTAGTGGTAATTGTTGTGACACAACCAAGGATCACCTGGTAGACCAGTCTCTAGCCAAATGTCTCTGGAGGGTTATCTTGGTAACACTACTTGAGGTAGGATGTCTTGCTCACTATGGATGGCACCATTCCCTAAGCAGGAGATCCTGAACTTACCCAGTCCCTAGGCAGGAGATCCTGGACTTGCCCATTCCCTAGGCAGGAGATCCTGGACTTGCCCATTCCCTAGGCAGGAGATCCTGGACTTGCCCATTCCCTATGTAGGAGATCCTGCACTGAAAAAGCATAGCAAATGCACTCGAGCAATAGTGTGCATTGTCTGCTTCTGACTTCAGATGTAAAATAATCCGCTGCATCGAGCTCGTGACACCTTGACTCTGTCATGATGGAACCTGAAACCGAGCCAAATAAACCCCATCTCCCTTAAGTTGCCCCTGACAAAGTTTTTTTTGTCAGAGCAACAGAAAAAAAAAAAAGACAACAGAATATGTGTTGAGGTTTTTTCCAACCCCTTGTTCATTTACTGCCCTAAAAGTTTAAGTTCTGGACCTGATCCTTGGCTCTTCCTGATTTTCTAACAGCATAAAATGAGTCCCTCTGCTGTGTTCTTCAGAGGTCCCATTTTTTTGTGTAATTCCTCCAATTGTTTTCTGTTTTCTATAAGAAAAAATAAAAAACCAAAAACCTCCCTTTAGTTTATTATGTTCCGCATCTATAGCTGCTAGGCTCTATAGTTACTGCTTCTCAGGCTCTCTTTCAGCTCCCAGTAGACTTCTGTTTGAAGTTTACCTGTATCTTAGTTTGGTTTTTGTTACTGTGATAAAATACCCTACCCAAACCAGTTTAGGAAAGAAAGGGCTCGTTTTAGCTCACAATTGCTAGTGTCATGTCAGGAAGTCATGACAGCAGTAATGCACGATTAATAAAGACCCAGAGACAGAAATTGGGGTTCAACCTGAAGGTCAGAATAGCAAAACAGCCAGCCACTGGCTCTTACCTCGACCTCAGTCCAAAAATGGTGATCCTACCTCTAGGAAACCTCAGAGTGAGACAGAGTGGGGGCTGTCTCCTCCTGTTTTATAATCCTCTCCAGTTCTGGGATTAAGGGTGTGCACCATTACCGTCTGGTTTCTTTGACAAGCTAGTGTGGCTACTGAGATTAAAGGTGTGTGTCATTGCTTCCTGGCCTGTAAGACTGGCCAGTGTGGCTGTTTTACTTTTCTGATCCTCAGGCAAGCTTTATT
>LOJH01030283.1:0-10511 GCA_001685095.1 Ellobius talpinus | reverse complement strand
CCTTTGGAAGAGCAGGCAATGCTCTTAACCTCTGAGCCATCTCTCCAGCCTTTAATCCCAGGCCTGGGGAGCAGAGGCAGGAAGAAGGAACTCTGTGAGTTTAAGGCCAGCCTGGTCAACAGAGGAGTTCCAGGACAGCCAGGGCTACACAGAGAAACCTTGTCTTGAAAGGACAAAAACAAACAAACAAATGAATAAATAAACACACACAAACAAATAAAAAAATTAAAAATCATACATTTATCTTTTCTTTTTTCCTTTTTTTTGTGAGGCAGGGTTTCTCTACATAGCCCTGACTGTCCTGGAACTCTGTGTAGATGTGGCTGACCTTGAACTCTCAGAGATTTGCCTATCTCAACCTCCTGAGTACTGTGATGCACCATACTTGGCAATATGTGGCCTTTTGTATCTGACTTATTTCACCTAGCCTACCAGTTTCAAGGTTCCAAATAACATTGCTCAGTTGGACTGGGATGCCATTCAAGTTGGTACGATGGGTTACTGAGCATGCACAAGGCCCTACATCGGATTCCCAGCAGCCCAGAGAACTGAGTGCTATAGCACAAGCCTGTAATATCAGCACTGGAGGGATGGGGGGTGAAGGCAGGATCAGAAGTTCAAGGTCATCCTTAGACAGAGAGTTTGAGGTCAGCATGGGTTGCATAAGACCTTGTCTCCAAGTATATATACCACCTCTTACTCGATGGACACTTTCCTTGGCTCACATTTTAGATGTTGAGAATGCTGCTGCTTATGAAGGGCATACACTTTTTTTGTTTTTTTTTTCTGCTTGAAACAGAGTTGCATTCTGTGGTCCAGGCTAGCCTCAACTACACAACAATCCTGTTTATGCTTCTGGAGTGCGGGGATTGCAGGCATTTGCCACCACAAAATGATTTACATCTCTTTTTTTCTTTTATTTTTCTTTTTCGTTTTTTGATACGGGGTTTCTCTGTGTAACAGCCCTGGCCGTCCTGGAACTAGCTCTTGTAGATTAGGCTGTCCTTGAACTCACAGAGATCATCTGCTTCTGTCTCCCAAATGCTGGGATTAAAGGCGTGCTCCACCACCGCCCGGCTACATCTCATTCCTTTATAGTATCCAAGGATTGCTCCCATTTTCTCAGCCAGACATTACCAGTAGCCCAAGTAGTTCTACCATAAATGTCTTGGGCCAGCATTTTCTTGCTCAAGGGAAGACAAAGCAATTCTGATTTCCATGTAGAGAATCAAGGAGGTGGCATAGGGCATGCCTGTCCCCATCTGTCACTTACACACAGCCTCCTCTGCCTTCTGCAGGCCATTAATGCTGCCAAACATGGAGTGGTTGGAGTGCTGGTATACACAGACCCTGGCGACATCAATGATGGGAAGAGCTTGCCCAGCGAAACTTTCCCCAACTCCTGGGGACTGCCTCCCTCAGGTGTGGAGCGAGGCTCCTACTATGAGTATTTTGGGGACCCTCTGACTCCCTACCTTCCAGCTCACCCCTCTTCTTTCCGCCTGGATATTAACAACATCTCGGGAATTCCCCCAATTCCTGCCCAGCCCATTGGCTTTGAGGATGCAAGAGACCTGCTTTGGTGAGCCTGTGCCCAGTCCTCTGCCCGTGCCCAGACACCTGCAGATGCCAAACCTGCAGATGCCAAACTTACCCTCACCGCACTCTCTCCTCCCCAGTAACCTCACTGGACCCCCTGCCAGTGCCTCCTGGAAAGGAGCACTGGGCTGTGACTACAATCTGGGGCCTGGCTTCAAGCAGAACGGGAGCTTCCCAGCAGGCAGGTAAGGCGGAGTTTCTCTCTTCCCTCCAGTACCCCCAACTCCTTTCCTCCCTGACTTTCTTTCCTCCCTCTTCATGACCATCTCCCAGCTCTCTCCAGAACAGCTTGGTCTTTGGGAAAAGCTCACTGAAAAGACTGTGGCCCACCAAACTCTATGGGATCTCCCTGCCCCTCCCACCACTTCCCACTCCAGCCACTGCCCCCTTTGAACCAGGACTGGCCAGTACACTCCTGGCCAATGTCCCCATCTGAGCATTCCTGCCACCAGGTGTCTGTCCCCTCTTCCCAAGCCAAGGAGACTTCCAACCAAAAGAAGGACAGCTTTACTTACTGCTTTTCTGGGTCCCTACTGGGCAAGTGACTGGTGGTGTCTGTCACCTTTCTCTTGGCCTCACTTTCTCCTAAATTTGATAGGGTGACAGGAAAGTGCTTAAATTCTAATCATATCCTTTATGCCATCCCTAGCGAGGTGAAAATGAGAGTTCACAACAGGCTGGAGCTGAGAAACTCCTCCAACGTCCTGGGCATCATCCAGGGGGCAGTGGAGCCTGGTGAGCCTGTTTGCACCAAGCCCTGCCGCTCCCCTGGGGCCTGCCCTGGTTGCAGGCCACCTTGGTCTGCCTGCCCTCTGCTGTCCCTTCTCTGCCCCTCCGACTCTGGTCCTCCCTTCAGATCGTTATGTGATCTATGGAAATCATCGGGACAGCTGGGTACATGGAGCCGTGGACCCCAGCACTGGTACCGCCGTCCTCCTGGAGATCTCCCGAGTCCTGGGGACCTTGCTAAAGAAGGGTGAGGCTATCCTCTCTCCTGGTAACTCCTCCAGAAGCCCCAGAGTAATTTCCAGCCCACTTCTGTTTCCTCCCAACTCCAGGGCTCACCTGAGCCAGGCCATGAGCCCTGGGGGCATAATTACCTGGGTACCAGCCCCTGGCCTTGGGAGCCTCAGGGCTCAAGGAACAGATTACTGATATGTGCAGCCATCTTCAGGAGGCTCCTAGTAGAGCCAGGCTCCCCAGGCTGTAAACATGGTCTGTCCAGGCTCTGCCTATGGAGGTGTCATGCCTTTTAAGGCAAGTCAAACTGTTCTGGTGACATTCCAGCACCAGCATCCCTCAGGAAGGGAGAAAGCTGAGCAGCCAGGGACAGTGGCTATCAGAGGAAAGGGCAAGAAGGAAGTTGAGGGTGTCTGTGTCCAGGTTGGAAAAGGCACTTGTGACATGAACTGGGGAGTTGTTAGCACTGCCAGGAGTCAAGCAGATGCAGCCGAGACCAGCTGAGGCCAGGTGGTGAGCTGTAGACAGGTAGATTCACGGAGCTCTGTGGCCAGCCAGTCTAGCCTACTTGATGAGCTCCTGACCATGGAGACCTCAGCTCAAAAAACCAAGGGGTTACTTCAGCATAGCTAATCTTTTCCTTATGTACTGATTATAAGTTAATACTTCAAAGTAGCAGAATCTAAATAATGGATTCACCTGTAGATTGTCAGGGAATACTAATACATACATAGTATGGAGATGTGTACCTTCTGGAAATGAGAAAAACATCCACTGGCACCCACAGAACCTCGGGGGTCTGATCCACACCATGCCTGTCTCCCTGGGGTCCTTCTGTTTCTAGCAGCCCCTTAGCTGCTCTTGTCTGGGCTAGCCTGATTACAGTCAGGTTCTACATCTCTGGCACGGAAAAGTATGGGGATTTGTAGCCGCAAACATGTAATCATAGTGCATATAAACATTTTTTTCCCTTAAGCCAAAAGCTGAGTGGTAGGTGTGGTGGCTTATGTCTGTAAGCTCAGATCTCTTAAGGCCTAGGCAGGAATGCTGGGAGCTCCAGGCCAGCCTGGTCTACAGAGTGAGTTTCAGACCATCCAGGGCCACAGAGTGAGACCCTATCTCAAAAGGAATAAGTAAATGAATAAATAAGGGTTGGGGTTGCAGGTCAGTTGCTAAACTGCTTGCCTAGCATCCAAGAGGCCCCGGATTTGATTCCAGTGGAGGCAGGAGGATTAGAAGTTCAAGGTCAACCTCAGCTACAGATGTGTGATCTTAACACTGGGGAGGTGGAGGCAGGGGGATGGTGAGTTTAAGACCAACTTGTGCTCCATAAGTAGTTCTAGGCCCACCTGAACTCTATAGCATGACCCTGTTTCCGAAAATAACAAAGTAAGACTCAAACAATCATGATCAAATAATCCAATTGCAGCCAGGGGTGACAACAAAACACGGAGCACGCAGAGCTGAGGGAATGCGGAGTCCATGAGGGGCAAGCATAGAGTCTCTGGGTGGCTAGGGACTGTGGGAGGCAGGGTGGGGCACTGGATAGACCACAGGGCTCTAGAGCCAGCTGTCTGGATTTGAACCTGGTTCTGCTGCCTACCTGCTATGACCTTGGGCAAGTCACTTAAGTCCTCTGCGCCTTGGTTTCTTCAACTGTGAAATGGAAAGATACCATTGTAAGGGTTGCTTTAGGATAAAGCCATTGGGCAAATACCAACGTATTAACAACAGATATTTCCTGGGATGCTAGGAGATTGAGGGTAGGGGTTCAGGTTTTCTCAAAGCAGGTGTACCATGAACCAGAGAGGAGGTGGGGCATTTTGGTCAAATGTACCTGACCCAGGGATTCCAGGGTAGGGTGTATTGAGAGTGGGAGGCTAGAAAGAGGGCTGTCTCCTGGAAGGGTGACAGGAGGGTGCACACCTTTTGTAGCTCCTCCCTTCCTTCCATGTCCCCAGCTACTCCAGAAGTTACCCTGCCCTTTGACTCCTCATGGCCTCTTCTCTCCAGGCACCTGGCGACCCCGTAGATCCATCATCTTCGCCAGCTGGGGGGCAGAGGAATTCGGGCTCATTGGCTCTACGGAATTCACAGAGGTGAGTAAGTCCCACAGAGGAATGGGTGGAAGGGGTCTTTGGATGGGGCCATGATGGACTGAGGTGTTCCCCCATCCTGTAGGAGTTCCTCAGCAAGCTGCAGGAGCGCACGGTGGCCTACATCAATGTGGATATCTCTGTGTTCGGTATGGGAGGCTCTGCCAGCTGTGAGTGGCCTGGAGAAGGAAGGAGCTAGGTCTGAACAGATCTCCTTGCTTCCTCCCACAGCCAATGCTACCCTCCGGGCACAGGGGACACCCCCTGTACAAAGTGTCATCTTCTCTGCCACCAAAGAGGTACAAGGGGTGGTGTTGGATCTATGTGGGGTGGGCAGAACTGGAGCCCAGAGATCACAGTCAATCTGGAGATTGGGGTCTGGCAGAGACCCCATCCGGTTGTTAAGGCTGCGTTTCCTGAGCCACCAGATGTTTCTCTCTGTACTAGATCAGTGCACCAGGTCGCAGCGGCCTCAGTATCTATGACAACTGGATCCGATATACCAACCGCAGTAGTACAGTGTATGGCCTGGTCCCCAGGTGAGCCCAGAAACCAGAAAAGCAGGACCACAGGCCCAGCATGTCCACCCAGCACCCGCCAAACACTATTCTCTTCCCTCCTCTAGTCTAGGTACACTGGGTGCAGGCAGCGACTACGCCTCATTCATCCACTTCCTGGGCATCTCTTCCATGGACCTGGCCTACACCTATGACCGGGTGAGCAGTCTTCAACGCCACTTCCCTCCCAGTACTGATGCATCAAACCTCAGGGGAAGGTTTGGTACCGACTGGCCCATTTCTGTTTCCTGTTGCTATGACTGACACCCTGACAAAAGCAACTTTTTTTTTGCTTTTGTCAGGGTTATTTCAGCTCCGAGTCCAGGTCACAGGCATTTACAGCAGGAAGCCACAGCAGCAGGAGCTGCAGGGAGCGCATCACATTCCCAGGGAAGGGCGGAAAGCAAGGGTGCATGCAGGATTACTGGTGCTCAGTTCAGTTCTCTGCCCTGACCTAGGGAATGGTGTTACCGTTGAGGTAACCCACCTCAATGGGTTGTAATCCATTGAGGTCCTCCCTCCTCGATGAATGCGATCAAGATAAGACTCCCACAGACGTGCCCATAGGCCCTCCTGATCTAGACAATCTCTTCAGACTCTTCCCAGGTGATTCCGGATGGTGTCAAGTTGACCATTAAAACTAGTCATTAATACTAGGCAACACAGATCAACTGTCTTAGTTCCTATTGCTGGGAAGAGACACCATGGCCACAACTCTTATAAAGGAAAATATCTGATTGGGGTGGCTTATAGTTTCAGGGTTTAGTTTGTTGTCATCATGGTGGGAAGCATGGTAGCACGCAGGCAGACATGGTGCTGGAGGAGCTAAGAGTTCTACATCTTGATCTGCAGGCAACAGGAAGTGAACTGTGTTGTGTCACTGTAGGTTGGGCATAGAAGACCTCAAGGCCCACCCCCACAGTGACACACTTCCTTCAGTGAGGCTATACCTACTCCAGCAAAGCCACACCTCCTAATAGCGCCACACTATACGAGCCTATGGGGGCCAATTACATTCTAACAGTCACACCAACTTTCTTGGGTTCTCTGAGCATGTTTACACCCATCAGATTGCACTGATGCAGACATGCTCCATCTTCCTCATTCTGCAAAGCCCTGCTGTGTCATGGTATGTCCTACTCAGGAGGAAGAAAGCACTGCTGCCAGCTAGTTGCAGGATGGCAGTGACTAGAAAGCTTTCGTGAGTACTGGCACTACTCAGGTCATGTTAGGGAACTAAGAGGAATCCCATTGTGGGGACTGCGGTGGAGGCTGCAATGCCTCTGGTCTGCAGCTCTTGAGTGGATGCGCTAAGGCCCTTTCTCCCCTGGCTATGCTGCCTTTGGGTGGTAGACCTGGGATCCCCATATCTGATTCACAGCTTCCTATACGGGAGCTACTAAGCGGGTTAGTTCCTCCTCTTAGTGGGAATTCTGAAGCTCACATCCTGGATGTGATAAGGACTGAGGCCATGCTGACACAGCCCACAAAGTGGGGCTGACTGTGGGTGCACCCCCAGCCTGGTCCCTCTTCCTTACTCCTCTAGAGCAAGACCTCAGCCAGGATCTACCCTACCTACCACACGGCTTTTGACACATTTGAATACGTGGAGAAGTTTCTGGACCCTGGTGAGGAGGGGACGGGGACATTCTGAGGAAAGAAAGATGGGCTAAAGATGCAGTCCTAGCCTTGTGTCTCCTCTACAGATTTCAGCAGCCACCAAGCCGTGGGCCGGACTGCTGGGAGTGTGCTTCTTCGGCTCAGTGACAGCCTCTTCCTGCCCCTCAATGTCAGTGACTACAGTGAGACGCTGAGCAGCTTCCTGAATGCTGCTCAGACGGATCTTGGCACCCTACTGGAGCAGCACAGTATCAGCCTGGGTAAGCACACCCCGACACGGAAGTTCAGGGAACCCTCTATCCTCAGACAGGGCTAAACCGCATGTTCCCCACACAGATCCCCTGGTGACTGCAGTGAAGGAGTTTGAGACAGCAGCTGCGACCTTGGTCAGGCGCATCTCAGCACTGCAGAACAGCAGCCCTGAGTGAGCATGCGCAGGGGTCACGTGTCTGGGAGGGGCATACGCACATAAAGCTAGCCCCTAGACTGCTGGCTTGCAGGGTGACCGACATGCCCTCCAGTCCCTTGCAGGTACGGATGGTCAATGACCAGCTAATGCTTTTGGAACGGGCTTTCCTGAACCCAAGGGCTTTCCCAGAGAAGCCGTACTATAGGTAAGTCTGTGCCAAAGCTCCTGGGAGGTGGGGTGGAGCAGTGATCCCACCCAAAGAGGCTTCCTGCTTCACTCACAAACAATCCACTCACTGATGCTGGGATGAGGCCCTCCCTGCACTGCTCTAAGCCCTCGCTTTTAGACACCAGATGGGGGCTTTTACGCTTGCCTGCTGATAGTGCGGAATTCTAGGCCAACTCCACTGACCGTCAGCTCACTGTTTCTCCTCAGTCACGTGCTCTGGGCACCCAACACGGCCTCTGCTGCCACATTCCCAGGCCTGGCCAACGCCTGTGCTAGGGCCCAGGACGCCAACTCCGGATCTGAAGCCTGGGCTGAAGTACAGAGGCAGCTTAGCATTGTAGTAACGGCATTGGAGGGAGCAGCAGCCACCCTGAAACCCGTGGAGGACCTCTGACCCCAGCCCTGTGTCTTGGGGCTCTTCTTATCTTGCATCTCTCACACCTGTTTATCTGGGTTATGTCCCAGTCTTTGATGAGGTCAGGAGTAGCTACAACCAGGAAGCACTCTCAAGCTTTTGGGGCAACAGCCAGGGGTTCTTGCAGTTAAACACACCTGCTCAAGTAGTGGGTGAAACTTGGGCCCAAAGCAGAGTGTAGAGGCCATTGCCTAACCTTTCTTTTTGCCCTGCTCTTCCATGTTCTATTTCCCCTCTCAACCCTCAAATAAAAGAAGTCTAAAAAGTTCCTGTAAAACGCGGTCCTTTTATTGTTTGGGAATCATGAAGAAGAGCCCCAGGTGCTCTGGTCCAGTCCTTGTTGGAGATCCAACCCTCTCAAGCTGGAGGTCCAGGTCTCTGCACGTCCCTGTCTTCCTCTGCCATGACCACCTCCTCCAGGGTGCGCCCCTGCAGCTTGCTTCCCACTAATGTGTAGCAGGTACCAGGGGGTGGGAGTCCTTCCTCAGAGTATTGCCCCCTCAGGAACACAACTCTGTCCTTATCTAAGGTCAGTCCATGGGCCCGACACAGATCCTCTGCTTCGTGGAGTCCATCCAGGGCCAGAAGGTGTACTATGAAGTCCAAAGGCAAGGTCTGTCCTTTAGGAGTGCTCAGGGCACGGGATAGGAGGGCCAGGGCTTTGCGGCGAAAATAGCCAATGTGTCCCTGCACTGCGCAGCTCTGTAGGTAGGGCAAGGTGCGAAGCAGGCGAAACAGCCGGGCATGGTTGCCTTCACGGAAGGCAGCGTCAACAGCCAGGGCAGTTTGAAGGGGTCGGCAGGCACGAAGGGTGGCAGGCAGCTGTAGAACCTCCTGCAGGGCTTCCACAGAGCCTGAGAGCAAGAAGCAGAAAGGAACAAGGCGGCTTAGTATTTTCTAGATCAGGCCTATCTCACATCCCGCCCCCTCCAGCTCCTTTCCAGATCTTGGTTCTGCCCACCTGCCAAATCCAGTCATGTCTCCTGGAGACGTTAACCCACTTCCACTCTCCTTCCAACAGAGATCCAGCCATCAGACCCTTCTCTGAAAGAACAGACCTCTTTCAGTTGCGGTCCTTACAAAGGGGAAGTGGGCAGTGTTTTACATTCTAGATGGGGACACAGGCTGTCTCCAGGGTTCCTATTACTGAGACAAAACACCATGACCAATCGCAAGTTGAGGAAAGGGCTTATTTGGATTATACTTCCAAACAGCTGTTCATCATTGAACAAAATCAGGCCAAGAACTCAAGTAGGGCAGGATCTTGCAGGCAGGAGCAGATGCAGAGGCCATGTAGCGGTGCTCTTCCTGGCCTGCTCAGCCCGCTTTCTTTTATTCCCTGCCCCCCCCAGTATTTTAAAGCTGAAGATTCCCTGTTTTTCAAGACAGGGTTTCTCAGTGTGTAGCCCTGGCTGTCCTGAAACTCTTTTTGTAGACCAGACCAGCCTTACACTCCCAGCGATCTACCTACCTCTGCCTCTCGCGTGTGGTGGGAATTAAAGGTGTGGGCCCCTGGCCGCTCAGCCTGCTTTCTTATAGAACCCAGGACCAACAGCCTAGGTATGGCATTGCCCACAATGGGCTGGGCCCTCCTGCACTGATCACTAATTGAGAAAATGCCTTATAGCTGGATCTCACGGAGGCATTTCCTTAGCTGAGGCTCCTTCCTCTCTGATGACTCCAGCTGTGTCAAGTTGACACACAGTGCATGGGCCAAAATAAAGGCTTACTTGAGGCTGTCCTAGAGCTCAGGCTGATCCTGCTAGACCCAAACCTAAGTTTTCTGACTTGGTTTTCCACTGTCTAGGCTGCAGTATCAAAAGGATTTTGAGTGCTGCTGTTACATTTCTCTATCTGGAAAGGTCATTTCTTTCCCCCAGAAGACTCTCTTCATTTCCAGGAAATCATGGCCACTGGTACATTCGGCCACTTTTGTAAATTAGTGAGTTTAAGAGCCATCCTGGGGGCTGGAGAGATGGTTCAGCGGTTAAGAGCATCGGCTGTTCTTCCAGAGGTCCTGAGTTCAATTCCCACAACCATATGGTGGCTCACAACCATCTGTAATGAAATTTGGCGCCCTCTTCTGGCCTGCAGGCAGAATGCAGGCAGAGCACTGTATACATACTATTATGCATGATAAATAAATCTTTAAAAAGTCATTCTGTGTGTGTAAGATCCAAACATACTGTATTCACATATAAAATCAAAGAATCTGCCTGCCTCTGAGTTGGGATTAAAGACGCCTGCTACCAGGCCCATCGGATTTTCTTTTAATAAATAATTCACCCAGAAAAGACTTAACTTCTGTCAGATCCATTCATGGGCCAACCCACTGAGTAGTTTCTATGTTTTCAAAGTGCCTTCTAGGCCAACTCTCTCATTACTAGTCCACCTCCCTTCAGCTCTATCACGGAGAAAATAGCCCAATTTGGGACTGACAGGTCAGAGGTCCCAAGTAGGGACTCGAGGGCTCTTCCGACCTGACTTTCCCAAAGAGGAGCTATTGCTGAGTGATGGAAGCTGCCACGGGTCCTAAGCTACACCTCGCCACTGATGCTAGAATTGCTTTTCCCCCAAAATCCTCGGATCCCCGACTCACCCAAATTGTAGAGCAGAAAGAGGCCCTG
>LOJH01030280.1:2465-15462 GCA_001685095.1 Ellobius talpinus | reverse complement strand
TCTCTCTCTCTCTCCCCCTCTCTCTCTCTCATTCTCTCTCTATTGTTTTTTGAGAAAGTGTCTCAGTATGTATCCTTAGTTGGACTGGAACTCAATATGCGACCAAGCTAGCTTTGAAACCTGTAATCATGTTTTAATCTAAATAGAAAAATAATAAATCTTTTAAAAGATGTTAGAATAAATGGTGTCACTTTGCAGCATGGTAGAGAGGAGGTACAAAGGAACAGTGGAAGTAATGTCATAATCAAATAAGATATCTTACCCTAGACCATATGGAAAAAAAACTGGTTTTGAACTAAACCAGAGTGCATTAAATTGAACTACAACAGAAAACAAGTACATCGTTTAATCCAGGCTAAAAGGTCATTATCTCGGGGAGCTTCAGGGCCCGAGATGATTATTGAAATTAAGCAGGACCTGAATCAAAGTGGGCAAGTCCAAAGAGAAGGGCTGCTAGAAACAAGCAGCTGAGAGCTAGGAAAGGATGCGACTAGGGAAATGGAATGTGAATATTTGTAGGAACCATAAGTGCAATCCTGCTTTCGGGAAGTAGAGAGGGAGAAAATGATTTCAAGACCAGTCCCATCTATATAGCAAGTTTTAGGCTACCCTGTGCTAATAAAAAACTGTCTCAAAGACACCCCCACCCCAAAACACACAAAAGTATACAAGAAAACAAATACAGTTAGCTTCTGGAAGGAACAGAAACCCATTATGCATTCTGCTGGCTCTCCTTACTCGTTCTTCTTTCTCTAGTATACATCTCTATTAGAGAAAATGATCTTGCTTAGATTTCTTCCTCTCCTCTTTACCTTTCTTTTATAAACCAGCAAAGCAAAGGGAAGACTCTCTGAGATTTAAACTTTTTCAGCTCTCTGCATATGACTTTCTTTTCGTGTCTGTTGTGCTTTTATATTGCCACCTGGCAGCTTCTGCTATTCAGGTCTCTGATAATGGCAACTGATGAAAATTGCACAATCAGTTTCCTGAAACCTCTCCCCCTAATATGATGATGACTTTCTTTTATTTACTTTTGTTAGGTTTGGCCTTGAGAGGTGACAGTTCTTGTAAAATGAAAGAAAAGGAATTATATTTTGTAAAACATGAAAAAGTATTTATTTTGACTGTGACAAGTTTTAATCAGTAGATTCATTTTTTCTCAACAAATAAGAGGTGATTTTCCTAGAGTGACACCTTAAAATACTCAACAATGTAGGTTTTAGGGGTTTCCATTTTCTTCTGAGTAGACTGAAAATATTTTTTATTTAGCTATTCTTAAAGCATACTATGATATTTCCTTAGGAGGCATAAACAATAAATTGTATATGTATCCAAGATAAAAAAAACTGTCAATGTACAAAAGACACAATTCTGCCTAAGTCTAGCTTAGTATATTGGGGTAAATAAAAAGAATATGGTAAAGGGTTTACTTTTAGAAGGATGATAATGAAAAAGCAACTGTATCATCAAGAACACCACTCTAGAAAAGATGATGCCTCTTGAAAGTTCCATCCTTAGAGCTCTTTTCACCACTGCCAAGCAACTGTGATAGGAGGATTCTTCTCTAATAAATGAAGCAATGGTTTCACATATTGCTAGACACATATCTAGATAAAAAAAGTCTGAGAATGGAAACAGTTGTATTGCCAGCACCAGACAAGTAGTACAAGAAGTTAATTTCAAAGTAATATCTCTAAACAAAGACATATGGGAACTTCATTCAAGGAGCCTGCACATATTCAGATATGCTGTCCCTTTCAACTTAAGTAGTACATTATTGAGAATACTCACTTAATGCTCATGGTTCAAAAAGAAAGAATAGGCACACTCTTGGATGTGTCTAGCTGCATGTCACCAAGCAGATGTAAAAGGGAAAAGTGCAGAAGAAAAACATCTCTGGACATGCACAACCTTTCACTGTAAGGCTGTAGTGCAAAATATAAAAAGGGAACTTTGAAAGCACATTACACAGGAATATGCTTCTGAAGGTTCCTGCCTTGCTTATTTATTATCATTTTGCCTGGTAATTTTTATTAGCTGTTTCGTCTTATGGAGGGCTATCAATCAAGTTCTGTAAGTTTCAGGACCTTCATGATTCTTGTGATTAAGGTTTATCTACTTCCTCAGTCATATATCCTCATTGAGGGAATGTGAATTATTAGGAAACAGCAAACCACCATGTCTAAAGACTGAAGTCTAGGTTTTCTGTTTCATTTATTTGAATACCACAGTTGACTACTAGGCCTTTACAGTCTTCTTCCACATGTCTCAGAGTATCTCAAATAGTAACAGAAAAGAATAATTCCTCAGACACATGATTTACACATTCTGTAATGTCTGTTATCCCTGCCTCACATGTGTACGGCCTATCAGAACTTCATTGTTAGTGATGCTATCAAGTTTCAACAAAGGGGCCAAAATGATAAGCTCAAAGTCACTCTGTATTATTTTTCTTTCTGAGTTTCTATACTTTTCTTATCCACCTAATTACCAGAATAATTGCTGCATTTTAGAACCACCTCCAGAATTCTGGCTTTCCTCATTAGATTATTCTTTCAGATAACAAAGATTTTTCCTCAACTCTCGTCTTTCTCTGGCATGCTGTTTGCCTGTGTTTCATTCATTATCAAATCGTGGAAAAAAAACAAATCAAATCTACAATTATTATGCCTATAGCCAGGGAACTCTCATTTTCATAGAAATCTAAATTTCATTAAGTGGCTCAGGTGACAGTCACAAAAACTGTTTGTAGCTAGGGTGGAAGCAAGTATTTGTTCATTCATGTTTCTTGAAGTTTAAAATCCCCTTCCCTAGACATACAGTACAATAGGTCCCATCATGAGTATCTCTATGCTCACCTCTCAAATATCATGCTATATTTGAAAGAATTTGTTTGGTAATCTAATACTCATAGAATATTGGCTAATACTCTACTTTCATAGGGTCCTTATTTATTCCTGAGTTACATGTAACAAGATCCCACACTCCTACAATCCAGAAAATCAAAAAAACCAACATATTAAACTCTTGAGGCGCCTATTAAGTTTTATAATTTTTGAGCTTAAATACCAGTTCTTCTGTAAGGTCCCACTGTAACCTGAGCTTTGCATCCTAAAAATTTGTATAACTGTAGGTATATCTTTCCTCCATTGGATTGGGAAAAATGAGAATTAGTTAACACATGTGTACGAGTTATACAAAATGTATTTCAATGAACATTTGCTAGTGATTGATTTGTATCACAAAACGATCCCCTGAGATCTGTTTTGAAAATGTAACTTATAAGCTAAAGCATTTGAGACTTTAAACTCCATTCCCAAACCTTTTGTTTTGATTTTATTACCTGAATATTTCCTCCAGCTTCTTTATAGATGAAGTTACCTGATCTCTTCATCCTCCAAATTACAGATGTTGATAAAGCTTATCTGTTCTAATTGAACTGTTGACCCATGTGATAATTTCACTTATTTTTCTTTTAATGACATTTATGTTTTCAGATTGTTTAGTGCCTTTGATTACTTAGAAGAACCCCTTATGGTTTTTCAAGTCAAATTACATGATTAATGTTTTACATTATCCCTTCTTTAATATGATTTTACAAGTGGGAAGAAACATCTGGTTTAAATCACTAAATTACACTGAGCATCACTGATGCATGGAAAACAGCTGAGACAAGTGCTGCGTGCAGGATGTCTTTTGTGATTTCATACATCTCCTGGCTATTACAATTTTATTGAGACAGCCATCTTTTAGCTAGTTTAGCAAAATTAACAAAGGTAGAATAAATACTGTTAAAGGTGGTTAAGGAAATAAGGGACTCCTGTGTCTGTAATTTTATTTTATTTTTAGTTTTACACATACTCTTCAATTTTACCAGCAAAGAACTTTTCTCTGATTTTCTTGAAAAAAGAAGTCTACAGTGATCCTCACAGTTCACTAAAATGGTGACTCTTAAACATCTGCTTCATTTTTCTGCTCTGACATCCATAAGTGTAGTTTTGGGGATTGGAATGTGCATTCCTTGTTTTCCACACACCGGCAAAAGTGACAGTTGATTGAAATATCTAAAAACTGTCCAAGCAAATACTTGAGTGAAAGGTCTAGGTTAAAACAATAATTTGTTGAACAGATCAGAGCATATTCCTCAAAGTCAGTCTTCCTTCTGATCGCTTGCTGTTTATTAACTGTAAGTCAGGACCAAATTATTCAGGATTTGTAGGCCTCTGGTTCTAGCCTTGAAAAAACTGGCAAATGATAAACACTTCACTTGATGTTCTACTGAGTTAATGATGAATTCAAATGATGTGTACAGCATCATGTCATATAAAAATTGCTTTAAAACCATTAACTATTAGTTTTATTTGAGTTTAGTAGTCTTTCTTTTCAATCAAATAAAGTTGCATTTAAATGGTTAATATTAACGCATGGAAGATGGTTCAGCAGTGAAGAATATATACTGCCAAGTTGGATTCAGTCTCCAGCACCACACTGCTGTTGTGTGACAAAACTTTTCCTGGGGAGATTCACCACACAATTTTACTTCCCAGATAGGAAGTCAATGACAGGATAAAATGTCTGATTTGGTGAGCCAGTGAGTGTTATCAGGGTTACTTACAAGAACCTTGGTGAATGTTTACTTTTAGGAGCAGAAATGACTCAAAGATTGCTGCATTGTCAAAGCTTCCCTCAGCATAAGTGACAACTCATCAAAGCTGAGAACTTGGAATATAGCGCACAACTTTCAGACAACTCGGTAGGCTGGAGAGCATCCTTTTCAGCTGTGTCAATTGATCAAAACTTCTTCCAGTCAGCAGATCTGCTCTTGGAGTCTTCTTCACAAAAGCTTTGCTTTGCTTAGTCTAAAAAGGACGCTCATCATTTATTGCATAATTTGACAGGGAGGGGTATAATGGATTTAGTTAGTTTCAGGGACTTCCCGAAGCTATTTCTAGTTATATACCTTCATGATTAAGGAGCTTGCTTACAGTTTGAATGTTTCAACCTCAGAGGAAACTGTTACCCAACACTCTAACATAAAAACCAAGTATCTCTCATTACAACCTATAAATCTAGCTTCAGGACATCCACACTCTCTTCTGGTCTCTTTAGGCACCTGCACTCATGTACACATATCCCACAACTATACATGCTTAAAAATAAATATTTAAAATAAACTGTTATAAAAAATGAATGTTTTAACCCACAAAACAATTTTCATGACTAGAAATGAGTGCCTGGGTAAGTAAACCTTTTTCTCTTTAAGGTTATAAACTTAAAATAAATTTACACATCAGTAGAAAATTGTGAAACAGTAGAGTGATAGGCATGAATTAGACATGGATGAAGAGTCCAAGAATTTAATTCTGCACTAAAATATGAATGAAATATGTACTCAGTTAGATGTCATACAAATACAAAAACCTCATGTGTCTGACCATGACAGAATGAGTCTGGTTCTGCAAAGTTCAAAGTGAAAAATTAGAGTGCCTGTGGAGATCATACCAGAGATTATTAATGTATATGAACAGTATTCCCTTTGAACTACAAGTTAAGACATATAATAAAGTATTTAAATCAATGGACTGGTTGCTTAGAATGTACATGAAGTCGTAGATCTCAAGTGGGCATAAAATGAGTTTTCATTACTTTTGCATGGGACTACCCATCAAAGTTATTGTGCACTTATAAGGCAAGGAAAGTGTTATTGTGAGTGTGTGTGTGTGTGTCTTTTGCACTGTAAGACTAATAGACAAAACAAGTTTTAAAAATCATGGGTCAATAAAACAATAAAATAGCTGATGTACATATAAACACACTATATGCATACATTCACACACATAGACACACTGATATAATATCTCATATATACTATTACTCATACGCTAGCACACACACATAAATAAATATACATATACATACTTACATGCCCTGTCCCACCAACCCCACAAACAGATTAAAGTTATTCTATTCAATAGATATAATTGAATGTAAGTTGTAGGAATTTTTAAGATTACATATCAGAGGGTTTCACAAGAATAAAAGATGTATGAAGCTGACAAATTTTCTAGGATTTGGATAAATGATGGAGCTATTTGACATGCTGTAGACAGCCAATAATTTCATATATTTAAATCCCATGTGGATCTAAATATACTGATCTTATCAAAATTGGGATAACATATTTGATTGTCAAGTATACAGAAAATAAAGAGAAATTGGGGAGACATTTGTCAAGGGACAAAACTACAGTGACATAGGAGTTAGGGTCCTGTTGTGTAATCTTGTTAATACTAGCACAGATTTTATACCATGCATGTATTATTTAATAAAACAATCATAATTTTCAAGACAGTTACAAGATAGTTATTGGTTTCCTTATCATATAGAAATATTAAAATTCTGATACTAGTATACCTGATTTTATATCTATATGAAATATACATGACTCAAAACATTATAGTTTAAGACATACCCATTTACAAATGCATGCATATCTATTAAAATGTTCTAATAAATAATAAAATTAAGAAGAAAAATTAACAAAATAACAAAGTAAATTAATCATGCAGTCATCAAACCATATGAAGAACTTACCTCTAAGCATTCCCATCACCCATCCAAGGATTTTCAGTATGCTCAAAGCAAAGGGAAAGTTGTAATATGTTTCAAAGGAATATGAATCTTTTCTCATTAGTATCAGTTTACCACTGGTTTCTTGTTTTGTAATCCTTATATATGTTTACTTGTCTTTTCCACCACTTACTGTTTACAATAAAGAAAATTTCTTAGTAATTCCATAAACTTTCTAATGTTTCCCAATGGTAGATACATAATTTTACCTACTTTTCTGGTGATATGAGATTCTCCTCTGTATGCTGTGAATACCATTGGTTAATAAAGAATCTGTCTTGGGCCAGGCAGGGCAGAGTAGAGGTAGACAGAGAAAACTAAACTGAATTCTGGGAGAAAGAAGGCAGAGTCAGAGATGCCGTGTAGTACTGCAAGGAACAGACATGCTGGAACTTTACCAGTAAGCCACAGCAACGTGGTGATAGACAGATTAATAGAAATGTGTTAAATTAAGATGTAAGAGTAAGCTTACAGTGGTTTAAGTAATACAAGTTCTCTGTGGTTATTTTGGGGCTGAGCAGCCAGGAACTAACAAGCAGCCTCTTACAACATTCCACTTTACCTGCTAACAAATGGTCTGTAGCTTTTATATTTCATGGTTAAGGATGTTTTCACATTATCAATATCTCGCAAACAGTAGACTTGATGAATTAGTCTTGCATTTCATGATATAGTATTTTTTCTCCTTTAGTAATTTAATTCACTATATTGCATTAAATTCTTACTTGATTATATATCAGTTGTTATGATCATGTAAAATAATTATTGTCCTCAGAAAACTGCTCTTTCTCATCAAATCATTTCTATAATCATTTATAGGAATTTTTTATCTTACTTCATACCTGATATCATGGCAAGGTGATTATTCTTTCACAAATGCAACCAAGTTTGAGTGCTTTCAGTCCATATATATGGGTAGTAGAGTGGCATGTGGTTCCTCTTGATTACCATCCAGAATTTGATGTTAAGATCATACTGCCGAAGAAGCTACATGCTTATGTGATAGAACATGGAGATATCAGCCTGTTACTAACCTATAAACTTCATCCGAACTAACTTTCATACTGCTGGAGGTTTCTACCCACACGAATAGAGGAGAAGTTAATTACAAAGCTTATGGAGCTGTGAACCCTTCCACCTACAATAATGATTGACCTGGAAAGACATGTCCACTGGTGAAATAGTCACATCAACAAAATGACATTTGCCACATACTTTCTGATTGGATTTAACTTCCACTTCACAAGGTGAAACCTATATATGGCACCATAATCTGGCCCAAAACCTATTGTTAGACAGGTCAGAGGCTTTAGGAAAGAGCCTACTACTATTACAATGTCTAATGAACATAGTATTAAACAAAGTTCTTGGGACTTATTATTATATCAATACATCTTTCAAACCTCAACAGAGACATTTTTATTTGCATTATATTGTGATTAGCACAGAGACTCACATATGACCAATATTAAGAGATTAAGAGATGCAAATGCTCAGCCCTGTGGGACATCTACACTACATCTCCTCCTAGCAATGATTAGGAATCATAGTGAAAGAGGGGATGAGCTAGATGTCATGGTAGGCAGAAAACAGTGTTTCCTGGACACCACAGAAAAGCTGCATATACAAACTCTAACAATTGTGACAGTATACACAAGGCCTGTGAAATCTCAAATCAGACAAATATCCAAGCATGGAGAGGTCTGGGTGCAAATTAAGGAACTATTGGCAATTGACAGCTGCTGGGAAAATGAAAATGAGTTTTTTTTCCTTAGGTGTAGGCCCTTGAAGGAGTCCATATTCCAATGGAAGGCCATGCATCATATGTCTGTAGACAGCACAGATTGAACACAGTGGGTTATTTAAAAAGAGAAACATTACAAAGTTGGTGTAGGTAGGTCAGGGGAGTGAAACTGTGCCATTGACATTTTTGAAAGTAGATTTTTTTCATGCAATAATCCTGATTATAGTTTCTCTTCCCTTTATTTTGCCAAGTTTCTTCCCATCTTCCCTCCCCTCTAGATCTACTCCCTTTCTGTCTAACATTAGAAAAGAACAAGCTTCTAAGAGATAAACAATGTGAGAAAATAAAATATGATAAGATAAGGCAGAAATCAAAAATGCACAAATTATTTCTTGAATATTTTTTTAAAAAATATGTCATGTGCACTTGCATAGGGGAAGCAGGAGTATACGCACCTGAATGCAGTTGCTGGCAGAGGCTGTAAGAGGGCATCTAATCCTTGAAGTTACAGACTGATGTAGGAGGTCCTTCTGTATTTCTGTTGCTTTCATTGGTTAAATAAAGAGACTGCCTTGGCCTTTTAATAGGGCAGAAAATTAGGTGGACGGAGTAGACAGAACAGATTTCTGGGAGGAAGAAGGCAGTGAGGCAGATGGCATGCTTCTCCTACCCAAGACTGACAGTGGTTAGACTCATGCCAGTAAGCCACAGTCAAGTGGGGATACACATTAATAGAAATGGGTTAAGCAAGATGNGCCTTGGCCTTTTAATAGGGCAGAAAATTAGGTGGACGGAGTAGACAGAACAGATTTCTGGGAGGAAGAAGGCAGTGAGGCAGATGGCATGCTTCTCCTACCCAAGACTGACAGTGGTTAGACTCATGCCAGTAAGCCACAGTCAAGTGGGGATACACATTAATAGAAATGGGTTAAGCAAGATGTGAGAGTTAGCCAGTAAGAGACTAGAGCTAATGGGCCAGGCAGTGTTTAAAAGAATACAGTTTCTCAGTAATTATTTCAGGTAAAGCTAGCCAGGAGCTGGGATCCTGGCGGGAACGCAGCCCACAGCTCCTTTTGCAACAACATACCTTTGTGGGTTATGTTACCTAGGTTCTTGGTCTACAAGAGCAACAAGTGCATAAATCTCTTCATCCAGTCCTGCCTTACATTTTGGAAAATGGTCTTTTCACTGTAATTACTACCTAGGAGACTAACTCAATAGCTACACTATTGAGAATTTTCTTGTTACTGTTAATTTTCCTTAAGACACACATATTTAACTTATTTAACCAGTAAAGAATTGACTAGAGTACAGCCTCTGAGATTATAAACAATAATATAAAAGTTTTGGTAACATACAATAGAAGGTTGTACATTTAAATTTACAAAAACTTGTTAAATGTGGTTGTTACACTTTATATTGCTGCCAGCAATACCTAAGGGATGAAATTTCCCTATATTCTTTCTAGCAATTGGTCTTGTGTATAACATTTTGTTCTTAAGTTTCAGCTAGTTTCATGGGTGTATAATGATAGCTTGTGCCTTTCTATATTGCATTTTTATATTGACTTGTGTGCCTACTCAGTTTGCATATGGTCACCTAGCAACTATCCCCATCCTTCAGTAAATGGACAATTCACATCTTTTGCCCATTTCCAGCTTTTCTATTTTTTCACTGTTCAATTTTGGGAGCTCTTAATATATTCCAGACTCAGATTCTTTGTCAGACATATGACTTACACATATTTTCTTCCAATCTTTATCTGTATAAACTTTTCACAGTCAAAACATTTTATTTTAGGAAAGTACTTTTCCTCTGATTCTTTCTTTTGTGGATTGTAGAAAGTTCATTTGGCCCATTTCAAAGATTCTTTTTTTTAAACTTATATTGTGAAGTGTAAAATGAGAAAGTTTCACTTTGCTTTGCTTTTGCCTATGGATGTCCAATTGCTCTGGTTTATTCAATAAAGCCTTGGCCCTTGTTTGAGAGAATGCTTTATGAAAAACGTGAAGGGAATTCACTATGTGAAATGTAGGTATTTATATTTGGTCCCAGAGTAATATATATGATGTACTACACACAGACACAGACAGACAAACAGACACACAGACACACAGACACACACATATTTATACATATATATATGCAGTGATATAAATATATAATATTATTCTGAAGCTATTTTTGTGGTAAGAAAAATGTAAGTGTACTAACACAAGATCTCACTGAGTAGGGTCTGTGAAAATATTGTCAAGTAACTAAATTCTAGTCATTTAGATATGCTTAAATCTGTGATTAACTTTGAAAACTAGACCCAAAAGCACTTCTCTGTTTTGGGGCCTGTCCAATCCATATGCTGGGAGAGAGGGCTTCTATGAATGCTTAGTGTGCTCATGTGATCTCCTCACTCTCATATTTAAGACTCTAAATCAAGTGCTTCTTCCATGTTTTGGCCAAAAATCTCTGAAATAAATAAATCAAGTCCCTAGATGATTGACTGATGAAGTGAAAGTAATTTATGAAGTTTTGAGATTAACACCAAAAACTAAACAGAATACACTAACTTAGATAAAAGGCACATAAAGATTAATATTTGAATATATCCACAGAATGCTGGTGGGCATGGAAAGCTAAAAATTATGTGATTGCATATTTTTTATTTTTGTTTTTGTTTTTTAGATTCCTTCTCTTTTAATGAAATATATTTGGTTTTGTATTAACCTCTTAGATCCAATTAATCAAACACAAAAGCCTCTTCAACAATATCCAGGGGAACTTTTTTTTCTTACAAAGTTAGTTTCCAGCCACAATCAGAACTCATTATACAAAGTTTCAAATGAATGAGGAAAGACTGTTGCCTAATAAATTTAACTCATTAAAAACAAACATAAATAGTCTGTGAGTTGAATTAGTGGTTAGAGTGCTTGCTACACACATGAACACTGGAATTAAAATCCTCAAGTGTAACATCCTGCCTGCTATCACAGCACTAAGGAAAGAGACGGACCTGTTGGAGTAGGATAGCTAGCAATAGAAGACAAATTGGCAAGCCCTGGGTTCATTGAGAGACTCTTTCTCAATAGGTAAGGTGGAGAGTGGTCAAAAAAGACTCCACATGTCAAACCTTGTCATCCACATGTACAGACACACACAGGTATCTGTATTGCTCACACATCTCTCCTCACACAGATCTGAGCATGCATACACACATGCACATGCATCATGCACACATAAACATAAGAAGAAAAGTACCTAAGTGGATTTTCTCTTTACTTTCTATCAAGGAGATTTTGATTGCTTCATTTTCATTGGATTCATTGGAAAAGTTGCATACTTCTTCCACTAATGACATTTTGTACCACATCTAGAAGCATCCTTGAAATTATAAAATGGTTTCATATTCTTTTGTTTTGAAAAATTTGCTTCTTTTCACTTAAGTATGTTTAATTATGTCATGTGAGTGAAGATGCTTTGGATGATCTGTGGAGGGTATCATACTTCCTGGAGCTGGTTTTGCCTGAGTCTGTGAGATGCCAGATCTGAGTGCTGAAAATTTAATTCAGGTCTGCTGTAAGAGCAGAAAGCACTCTTAACTGCTGACTTACTCTTAAGTCCAGTTTTCCTATCTATTAATCCTATACTTAGATGGTTCTTATGACATAAATAACCCTTATGAATATATCCACAACTGAAATTAATATCACAATCTTCACCATTTTATGTTCATTTTCTGATACACAGTGATTGTCCTTGTTACAGATCATCAGAACTTGGATATTCTTTAGAAAACAGCTTGCCACTCCTTAGCTAGGTACAGTCTTGCCAGTGAATTTGCCCAGTTATTACATAAGCATTCCACACCTGGTGCTTCCCATACATGTTAATATCAAATTTATGATTCAACACATTTATGAAGAAGATGCTATTTTTTTGGTAATCACTTCCATAGTACTACATGTTCTTAGAGACAGGAACTTTGCCTTATTCATTTTTAATGCAATTTAAATCCACAAAGATTACAAGCACTCGGATCTCACCAACTGAATAAATGAAGAGACATATCTTTTGACCTAACACAGGTTACCCTCTTCTTGAAAACAGAACTCTTGTGTTTCTACACACCAAAGCACAGATAAGATGAAGTTTTGATTTTAGACCTGTCTTTTCAAAATTCTAAACAGCTCATCTGTCTGACACTTTCATTTTTCAAATGCTTTTGCAAAATTATACTATCTTCCTGTATATCATTTTTTACCTTTATGTAATTTTGTCTTAGGTTGATTGAGTTCCTAAGCATCTCTCCTTTCTTACTTTCAAGCTGAAATTATTTGTGCATTTGATCAATATGGTTCTCAGCAGATGAGATTACTATTTAAACTGCTGGCCTTTGTGCCATAATCAGTCAGTAAATAAAAGAGATGTATGATTTTAAATGCATTTTCTGAATGAAGTCAATTCATCTACATATTTGAAAGAGTATAATTACTCCAAAACTCATACATTTAGAAACATAACAGTTTTTGACTATATGTGTTTTTAAGGTGTGTTTAAGTTCATATGTGTGCAGGCATTTGATAGATGATAGATAGATAGATAGATAGATAGATAGATAGATAGATAGAT
>LOJH01030277.1:0-17161 GCA_001685095.1 Ellobius talpinus | reverse complement strand
TTTGGAGTCCAGAGTGCTAACTCTCAAGGTCAGGGGGCTTGGATAGCTGCAAAGGGCTGGGGCCTAACTCCCAACTTAACAAAAAGGAATTTATCTTGACACACAATTTAACAGTATAGTTCATTGTGGCATAGTTTATGTTGAAGGGAACACACAGACAACCCCTTACATCTCAAAGGATCAAGAAATAAAGAGTGAGGAATGCTGGCACTCAGGTGGCTTCCTTCTTTTCCCTCTTAATTCAGTCTGGGACTTTAGCTCATGAAAGGTGTCATCCATATTCAGGGTTGGTCTTTCCTCCTTGATTAAACCTCTCTGAAACAGTCATATAAACAGACCAGGGGTATATCTCCTAAATAACTCAAAGCCAGGCCAGCTGAAAACGTAGATTAACCATCACATATAGGTACTGAGAAACTTATGACCCATGGAAAATAATCAAGAAACACATTCTGGGGTAGTCTAGACTTCCTGGTAAAAAGAAATATTCAAGGTCATTTTCAGCCAAGCTGTGGCAGTTTCCGATAATTTGATGTGTGAGGCAAAGCAATTTACAAATACAGAACAATTGTGAATGGTTCAGAATTTAATATTACCAAATACTTAGATTGTTTTGTGATTCAAAATGTTCTAGTCTGGTCCCAGGATATCCTGTGGACTTACATAGAAGGTATGTGTCATAAGTAAATGGTCAAAGTTATCAAGTTTTCCTATTCTCCTTGTCCTCCCCTGAAACTAATCTACAGTTTGGCACAACTATGAAGTGGTATGATCACTTTTCATTGTCTTTCCTCCGACTTCTACTAGACCAGAGCTTTGGCATCTTTATTGTGTCATTAATTTCCGTTATGTTCTGAACACAGTGAGGAGGTCGTCAAGGCTACGGGTGACTGACAGTGTTTAGACAAGTCCAATTAAGTTTCTCGTGTTTGGAGAATCTTAGGAGGATAAATAAATCATCAGGACTTTCATTATGAAAACCAGCACTTGGCTGTGGACACATTCCTCCTGGGAAAGTGATGAAGATTTATGTCGGAGAGAAGGGTACAACTAGTTGATCATACCCTGCCAGAGGAGCATTCAAGTCACGGAATTAACTGCACGAAGGTCCAGTTCAATGTTCTCTGTGCATGTCATGGCTCTTCCTGTCCCCTACCACATTGTCGGCTTTGTTTTATTTTTCTGGCTTTGAATGGAGACCAAAGATGCTTCCTTCCTTCCTTCATGTTCTTAAAGCAGTCATTTAGCGAGAAGGCCGTCAACTCACACAAATCAGCCTCCTGGTTCCCAGGACCATTCACATACCCTGGGCAATTCACCCTTGCATTCGCAGGAACTCCTTCCTCCTTTAAGAACAGCCTTAATGCGAGCGAACATTTTTGAGATCTTCTGAATATTCAAAGTCTTTCCTTGGGTAGTAACCGCCTTTCTTTGACCTCTGCTCCTGGTCTCTTCTTATCTCTGAAGAGCATCTGTGATATATATAATGATTTCAGAAGCCCTGGGAGGAAGAGCGAGATCTGGACTTAGACTAATTATTAAATGCCTTAAGGAACTGATATTAATTTCATTAGATTTGTTAACGCATTGGTGGGTATGTAATGCTCTTAAAAATTATGGAAATTGAAGACACAGTCCAAGCTGTCTGAAGATGAATGGTACGATGCCTAAGTAAGAAGAGGAGAGAATAGAGCAGTCCCTCTCATCTGAAGATGATGTTATAAAAACCATAAGACAAAATATAAATGAGCCAGTTAAGCTTAAATAAATAATTTGCTTGAGCAAGTATACTTTGAGGCAATACTTTGGTATACATGTAATAAAAAATGAATACTTACTGCTTATCTAAAATTGATATTTGGCTGGGTATCTTATTTATATCTACTAAACCAGACAACCCTATATATTAGATGTTGAGAACAAAAGGCTTGGTAAGAGAATAAAGCAACAAGGAACTCAAAAGTGAGGTTCACGTTCAAATAGACAATGGCTGTGCAGTGTCATACATGGTATGGTAGGATGAGCACCTGCTGACTTGGTTGCACAGAAGAAGGGACCTAATGTGGTCATGGAAAGAGGAGACACCTAATTGACCCTAGAAGTTTAATGGGACCCATGCAGTTAAATGACAGAGAGATAAATTGGGTAGTGTTAATTCAGGGAGGATACAAATGTAGGAAGATTCCAGAGTTAAAAGAACATCTAAGAGGTACTAGTAGGTATGATGTAGACAAGAGTGAAGAATATATGAATGAGAGGAACAGTGTGTCAAAACTTCCAGATTCATGGGGGCTTACATGCCATGCTAGGAATTTTGGAATCTCCCGAAGGCTATGAATCTCCGTGGTAAAGTAGTAGATCAAACAACTTAATGTTATGGAAAGAGTGATGGGCTGGAATGTAAATAGATTAGAGGGGAACAAGAGCGGAGACTGGGGAGAGGATCAAGACTGTAAACAGTAAGCAAGGTAATCCTAGATTGGAAACTAAAATAACATAAAGGCTAAGAACTGAAAGGAGGCTGAAAGACAAGGTGGTAAAAACCAATAGGGTTTGGGCATGGCCTGGAAGTGCAGCAATGAGAGCGAAAACAAGGTGAAAAATGACTCTCACATTTCCTATCTGTAGCGTCAGCTGAGTGGGTGGTGCTCTTGTTCACTGAGCTAGCAAACAGAAGAAAACCTTGAGGGAGTAGACCTAGATTGTGTTGGCTGTGCTTTGGTGTGAAAATTCTGAGGTCCAGCCAAGTGGAGGGATGCATTGTGCATTATGTGGCCCTTGAGCACTGACTTTTCAAGATCTAGAATAAAGATGTAGCTTGGGAGTTGTACTTTGACTTTTATGTTTAATTTGTTTTTGGTTCCAGAAAGGCAAATATATTTGAGTTGTGCTAAGTTTCACTAGTACATACAAATGAACATATCTCTTGAGTAACTTTTCTCATCATTACAATTTCAACCTGAAAGGTGCCCCCAAAGTTCATGCATTGACCCCCAATGCAGTAATGTTTGGAAGTGGAACATTAGGGAAGTGATTTAACCATGAAGTCTCTGACTTCATTAGTGGATCAATGGATCCTTGGAAGTATGAACTGGAAGACTAGATCTTGTTCCTGGCCCCTTTCTCTCTGCTGCTCAGAAAGTGAGTAGCCATGACCTCATCATGACCTTTCTCTGTGATGTTTACACTTCACAAAGGGAAATAGCAATGGAATCAGATGACTACAGACTAAACCGTCTGTGTTGGAGACCAACTTCAACAAAAACACCACTTACCAGGGTAGGGGCATAGGAATTAGAAGAGTTAGTAGAGAATACAAAGACACAAATGAAAATAATAAAACAGAAAACATAGGATAGTACCAGGAGTTCCAGTGAATACTGAAATTGCCCGCTTTTTAATTTCCATTTGCTTAAAATACCCTGACCCCCAAAAGGTAGGAGTAAGAAAAAAAACTGCATTAACATGATACAAGGAAAAGAACATACCAATTGAAGGTTGGGAGCTAAGTTCTTAGTTAAACATTGTTGTGAGAACAAGATGAGTAACTTTCAACCCTAGACCAAAACATTCTGTAGGTAAAAACCACTCCCTGTGTGGAATCCATTGTTGTCTCCTTAAGGGAGTAGGAACTTAGTTGGATCCTTAGACTTTTGTTTGAGGTAGAAACATACCTACTTCTCTGTTCCTGAAGCACAAGTTCTGGATATTAGCCACACCTGTTGACAATAACCTTGAGAGAGCAGAACTCTCTGATCTAAATTTAGGTGGGACCTTTCCTTGAGGTAGAAGCAGACAATAACCTTGAAGGAACAGAAGTTCCAACTCTCTGACCTTTGGTCAAGGTGGAAATAGGCTCACATCTTTGGGCCTCCACACCTCTGAAACCATAAACTCAAACACAACTTTTCTTCATTAAGTTATTTTTCTCAAGTACTTTGTCACAGCTGACATCCCTCCTACTTCTTCCCTAACAATAACTATTGTTATTGCTGTCCCCTGCAATCTTAAAAAGCTTTGTCTATCCTTAAAGCACATATATCTGCATACCCTTGTTCTGTTAGTTTATGAGTTGCTGGCTGGCTTGTTTTCTTGAAAAGTATTGGGCTGCCTGTAATGGATTAAATAAAATGCTGCAGATCCCTGGATCCCCAGCGACTAGAGGCAGAAACACTGCAGGTCCCCATGAGGCTACAGGCAGCGGGCCCCAGAGTGGCCAGTGCCAGGCAGGGACTGTGCACAAGATCACTCAGTAGGTCTCTGAAGGTGGCTGGTCCTGGGCAGGGAGCCACATGGTGGCTGGGCAAGAGACAGACAGATAGGCATGCCATGCAGAGAGAGGTTGGATATTTATTTAGTGGGTTATGGGTTATGGAAGGGAAAGGGAGAAGGGGAGAAGAGCAGAGAGGCAGAGAGCGGAGAGAGAAAGGAGAAAAGGAAGCTGCCTCTTTGAAGAGACTGAAAAGGGAGGGACTCAGGCTGGAAGCTGAAGATCAGCTTGGGGGAGTGGGTGTGGCTTGTCTCTTAAAGGGACAGGATAGATCATTACACTGCCTTTGGTCATCTTACCCAGGAAAGAGACTCTGATATGGAGAGATATGTGCAGATTTAATGGGAGGTGAGGAAACATTTCTGGAATAAGACCTGGAAGAGAGAGGGGAGATGAGGTTGGAAAGAACAAGTTGAAGTATGACAAATCCAGCCCATGTCTCAGTTACTCTCACAAGCAACAAAGCTAGGACGGGTCTTCTGAGTTGACTCAAGTTGAAGCAAGCGTTATAATTTAAAAAATGGTGTGGGAGAGAGAGAGAGAGAGAGAGAGAGAGAGAGAGAGAGAGAGAGACCAGCATGCAACAGAACTCATGTGGAGGGCCTTTTATTGGGGGAAGGGAATGGGAAAGGGAAGGAGGGCAGGGGGAAGACCAGCCTCTGGAGACAGGAGTGGCAGAGGAGAAGGAGAGAGAGTGAGAGAGGAGGGGGAGGGAGGGAGGGAAGGAAGGAGAGAGGGAGAGAGGAGGCTGGCAGGCCCACCTTTAAAAGGACTTAGCCCATGTTTATAGAGACTTATACAGCTACACAGTGCATGTGCATAATGACTGTAGGACCCTGGGACTGGCTAGGTGATACCAGGAAAGCTAACATTCCTCCCTTCTGATTATTATAAAAAGTGAGTTAGGGATGGCAGGTGGTACCTGGTTCTCGAGACTGCTTTCTGCTGACTTGGGGGGCATAGGTCATCTTTGGGGGAACTTGAAAAAGCTCGGATGCTGGCCACATCCTGGGGTATCTGGTTGTTTCACTGATGTCCAGGCACTGTGGAACCCACTGGCACCATTTGGACCTGGCAAGAAGCTGTCAGAGAAGATAAAGTTAAGTTTACAGGAAAAAAAAATTCTTAGGTGCTGTTAATTGAAAAAGGGGAATCCTAAGACCAAGAAAAGGTGGGGAGGCTTAGGTTGTTGATTGACAGTACTTAACTAGTACTTACCTGAAGGGCATCTGACCTGATCAAAGTGAATCTAAGTTGACTGCCTGGAGCTTCAAGTTTGTGCAAAGATAAGTTTTGGACACATTAGCAGCAAGAGCCCAGCCCATTGTGTCATTAACCATCCATTGGCTGGAGCAGGAAGCATACTCTAGAAAATATGTCTCCCTTTAGCCAGAGACAATTCCCAGAAAGAGATTTTGCTTTGATCCTTCAGGAGCCTGTGTTGCTGGAGACCAGAGAAATGAGTACGGCAATCTTAAGGGGAGGAGCTGGCAAGCTTGGTCTAAGACCCCTCCCAGCTGGATACAGAGTACTGAAAGCTGCATCAAGTTTGCAGTAGGAGCTAGAACCACCTTATTTTCCTCATCTGCGACGTAGAACTGCAAGAGTGATGTGCCACAGTGGGTTTAGTTGTATTCTTCATGAGATCCCTTCAAGCTGTTTCCAACATGTTCCAGTTGCAAACAATACTACAGCTAAACGGAAACCAATTTCTTCTAGTGATGGGATAAACTCCTCTCAGAGAGCATCTTTTATCTCCACCCCCCACCCAACCCAGATGATAAGAGGTACAGACAAAAGCCTCTACCTGAAGTCCCTGGAGCGTGGAGACTGAATACTTGACCAAGGGCAGTGCTATAATGTGAGGCCCCCATTACTGCAGCGCAGTTTCACTTGGCATTTAGCAATCCAGGAATAAGGCACTAATGGGAAAAATTCACAGGCTTTTTGGCTAGCAAAATCAGAAAAAATGAAGCTGGGAAATGGCTACTAAAGCAAGTGAGCAATCCTGGAGAGCAAAAGAGAAGAGACAGGACAGGTCTCCAAGTCATGCCCATTCACTTCTCAGACCGATTTCTGGGTTATATGCATGAAACAGAACAAAAGAGCCCAGCTGACCAAAGGATTTGAATCAAGTCCAGAAAGGCAGAACTCATGCTTCAAGTCCATCCAGGCAAATTGAAGTTAGCAAATACCAGAGTCTTCATACATCACATCCGCACAAGGAAAGATATAATCCAAAACAACTGGATATATAAAGAATCAAGAAGACGAGGTACATTTTTCAAGAGAAAAGAAAGTCTTCTATGTGTGGCTCTAAGATAATCCCGATATTAGAACTAACAGAAAAGAATCTCGAAGCAGTTATTTTGAGTATGTCTGATAAAGTAAAGCAAAAAAATATATCCTTGATGGGTGGAGATAGAAGAAATCTCAGGAGAGCTATTTAAACAATAAAAATAATCAATGGAAATTCTAGAAAATGAAAAACACAAAAATCTCCAAACTGTCAGATTATTGGAAGATTTTAGTTATCATATGCATATTTTGGAAGAAAGTAAACACAAAAGTAGATCAATAAAATCATCTAAGGAAGTGAGCAGAGAGGAAAAGGGTTGGGAAAAATGAACGAGAAAATCGTCAGATTGTGCCATCTGGTTCCACATACAAGCAGTTCCAGAAAGAGAGGAGAGACGGAAAATCGTGGTCAAATATTTCTTAAATTTGTTGAAAGACAGAAATTTAAAGATTCAACATTCCCTGTCAACACCAATTATAAAAAACACAATGACTCTGACATTCAAACACATCAGCATTCTTGAAAAGGGGCAGAAGGAGACAGAGCTGGAGAACAGCTCAGTGGTAGAGCACTTGTCTAGCATGTCCAGGGCTCTGTGTCAGTCCCCAGCGTGACAGCCGTGGGGGGAAAAGTCCCCCTTATAGACCAGGGAGAGGAACGTAAATAAAAGCTGAATCATCATCAGAAAATTTGAGCGTCAGAGAAATGTGAAATTAAAAACTAAATAAAAGGCATTTCAAATACAAGAGAACCGAATGAATCTATTGGCAGCAGATCAGACAGCAAAATGAAGGCTAATAGCAGCTCTTTAGTGTGGAGGAGGAAAAACACCTGAATGTGTATTTAGGAACTCCAGAAAGTCTAGTAAGTCCACAAAATATCGGCATGATTCTAGCAATCATCTTTCAGCAATTAATACAATAGCTAGGTAGAAAAATCAGCCAAGACATTAACACATAAAGGAGAGCTCAGCTGTTATTCTGGAAGGCTCTGCTCGGCTCTGTACAGTGTCTCATGACCTACATTACAGGCTTGGTCTCTCTTTGATACCCAACATATTTGCTCTATTCTCGCCTCAAACTTGTGTTTGTAAATGTTTTTAATTTAATGCAAAATACCTTCATCTTACCTTTTTCTGTGTCTGGGTTACCTGAGTCCTCACTGTAACCCAGATACAGAAAGACAAACACAGTATATACTCACTTATAAGTAGATATTAGCCATATAATAAAGGATAAGCATCCACAGACCCAGAGAGGCTAGGTAACAAGGAGGGTCTGGGGATGGGGGCGGGGCATGGAGCTCATTGTGCAGGTGAAATAGAAAAGACATTACCCTTGGATGGGGAGAGAGCTCTGGATGAGGATGAGAACAGGAGGAACTGGGGAAGGGGGAGGAGGATAGAGGAAAAGAGTATCAGGAGAGGCAACTGGAATCAGGGGCATCTCTGGGACAAGTTAGAAATCTAGTGCAATAGAAACTTCCAGCAATCTATGAGGGTAACCCTGGCTAAGACTCCTAGCAATAGGGAATATGGAGCCTGAAGTGGTCATCTTCTGTAACCAGGCAAGACTTTCAGAGGAGGGAGGGATTGGGACACCAACCCAGACACAAAACCTTCGACCTATAATTTGTCTTACCTACAAGATGTACTCCGGTAAAGGTGGTGCAGAAATTGTGGGAAATTGTGGTGACTGGCCAGTTTGAGACCAATCCATGAGAGGGAGCTCACACCTGAGGGCCAGGACCCAGAGACAAAATAGTTCAGAGACCTGGGACAGAACCAAAAAATAAAAAAAAGTCAACGAAATGATCCCTAATGATATTCTGCTATACTCATAGATGGGTGCCTAGCCCAACTGTCAGGCGTCACCCAGCAAATGATGAAAACAAATGCAGAGCCCCCAGCCAAACCTTAGGCGGAGCTCAGAGAATCCTGTGGAAGAGGGGCAAGAAGGGTTGTAGGAGCCAGAGGGATCGAGGACACCACAAGAAAGCCCACAAATTCAACTAACCTGGGCTCACAGGGGCTCACAGAGACTGAACCGACTACCAGGGAGCCTGCATGGGACTGACCTAGGCCCTCTGCCTATATGTGCCAATTGTGCGGCTTGGTCCTCTTGTGGGACTCCTAACAGTGGGAGCGAGGGCTGTCCCTGATTCTGTTGCCTGCTCTTCAGACTCTTTCCTTCTACCTGGTTGCTTCATTCAGTGTTAATAGAAGAGGGGGGGTGTAGTCTCATTGCAACTTGGTATACCACAGGTGACTGACATCCGTGGGAGGCCTGCCTCTTTCTGAAGGGAAATAGAGGAGAAGGAGTGGATGGGGAACAGGGGATGAGGGGCTGGGAGGAAAGAATGGAGGGAAAACATTAGTTGGGATGTAAAAACAAACAAACAAACAAACAAAAAAGGATGTCATAAAGAAGAAATAGTCACAGTCACTTTGTGGCCTTTGTGCACAGTGTTAGAGCACAGCTTCTAATCTGTAACTGTTTTTCTCATTAGTTTGTTTTCTTCTAATTCTTTTGTTTGTCTTTTCCTCAATTTCTTTAAGGGATTCTTTAAATATCCTCGTTAAGGACCTCTATCATCTTCATAAAGTCATTTTAAGGTCGTTTTCTTGTGCTTCAATTGTGTTGGATTGCTCAGGCCTTGCTATTGTAGGATAGCTGGGCTCTGGTGATGCCATATTGCCCTCTCTGTTATTTTGTTCTTACACCGGTGTTTGGGCATCTGGGATGCCCAGATCCTGCCTAGACTCTGGTAAAGCCAAAGACTTCTTCCAAAGTAGTAGGCCAGGATATGGAGCCCAGGGGTTGGGGAGCAGCCTGTGGTTGTTGGACAGGCTTAAAGTGGTTTGCTGGCAGCGGGCAGGGTCTTCCCTGGGATTCCTAGGACCAGCCTGGCCTCTGATAAAGCTGCCTTCATTTGATTGTTGTATATCATCTGTATCCAAGGAGTAAAGATTATTTTATCATCAATGGTAAGATTTCTCCAGAGGGGTGTTTGGTTATCAAAGTAAATGTTGGTAGAATTCAAGATTATATTACAACTGAACTAATGTTCTCCATAAATACAGGCAACACTATCATTATTTGTGGCTTAGTTCATTTTCTTAGAAAGTAAAAATTCCAGTTAAAATTGTTTTTTTTTCACAAATTGAGCTTACTTTGAGTGCTGAGTTCTAGAACACTCCTGCAAAGATTCCAGGGACTTTTCTTGTCAGTGTTTTGGGTAGTGGGATTTTGAGTTTTATAAATACACCCATCTCATATTAATTAGTAAATATTCTGTCAGGTGAGCCAAGTCTTCTTCACCTGGGGGGGTTTGCAGGGTTGCAATGTTGCAGGGTCTCAGTGTTGCAGGGTTGCAGGAGGCAGACAGGCACGTGCAGAGGAAGCAGGGAGAAGAGGAAAAGTGAAGGTTTATCCTGAGGGTAACTTCCAGCTTGGTGTGGACTCAAGCTGTGCCCATCACAGAGTTCTGGGTGAGTTCCACTTGTCACGAGGGCCTGGAGGGTGTTTGCCCCCAGAGGATACACTGAACCCAAGTGTTTGCTCTTCAGAACAGTTCCCTTCAGCTTCGTCATTGCTCACTCCTGTAAGAATTCCTACCATTCACACTCCCTGACCTCTGACCCACCAACTAATGCCAGACCTCTTGGTCACTCATTACTTTTGCAGTCCCCTTGGGTTCTGTTTCCAGAGGCTGGGTCTGTATCTCTGTCACTCCCCTGTTAAACTAGAATCATGAATCCGGAACTGTCTATGACCAAACACTAAACAGAATAGTTAGGTATCTGAGCTCTTCCAAATAAATGAAGCACCTGTTTTATAAGCAATAAATGGGTTATATTTTTATTTAAAAAATAACAGCAGAGACTCATAACTGGTCAAAATGTAGAAAATAAGAGCTTGGAGTGTTTAGCCTAAATGGGACATCTTTGTTATACTTCCCTCCCCTGAAGGCCCAGGGAACTACTGCGAAATGGTGTTTCCCAGAATGCTATGATCATCATACATGAACTCATGGTGGCTATGGCTGTATGCATAGACCAGTAAACAATTAGGGCACACCAAATTCCAATCCTCATGAAGTCCCACCCCTAGCTGAGAAGCTATTGGCAGCTGGTAGTCGCTGCCCTAAATCCGTTGTCCATACTCCGGTGGATGGTCCCACATCCATGCACATACGAGAAACAACTGGATTCGGAAATTTAAAAAATATGCAGAGTTGAGAGGAAGATCAAGTAGAGGAGTCTGGGAGAAGTTGAAAGGGTACCCAGAGTGAGTCAAATGGAGAACAGTGCTCCTAGTGGAGGGATGAGAGGTACAAAGCCTGCTCCTCTAGAGGACCTTTGCACTGTCCCGCATCCTCCTTTTCCTCTGCACCCTGGCTGCACTTGCGTAAGTGTGAATTTTCCTGCTTTTTGTCCTGTCAGTAAGCTCAGTAGTTGAGCACTGGAGACAGGAAATCATGTTCCATGCCTCTTCCAACAAGCTCCCATTCATAAAATACCTGCTCCACAGTTCACCAGCTTCCTCCCCAAGCATATGAGACATAACACACACATGCACATACACACACACACATGCTCACACATGCACACACACGCACACACGTATGCACATACTCGCACACACGCACGCACATATGCACACACACACGCACTCACGCACACACACTGGTGGAAAGATGAAGCATGGCCAAAATAGGTGCTGCAGCAGAGGTTTGTGCCCGCGTTCCACATGGCTTCCAGGTGGCCAGGGTGTTCTGTCAATGTCCAATAAGATATCTGAAGGTGTTTATTCGCTGTCTTTATCAGCATCATTATAATGATATGAGTTATAGTGAAAGAAAACCACAAGAACGTGGATGCGCTGCTGTTTAGTAGGTTTGGATTTGCCAAACAAATCTGAAGGTCAAAAGGACAATTAATAATAAAAGGGAATTGAAAAACTTTCAACATTCTTTCAGAACCGAAGGCCGTAGGAGAGGCACACGGAAGTTCAGGAAATGGCTGGCTGCGTGAAGAAGATGGAGTCACTTCGGAGCACCGTCATATATACGGAGCAAACCTCACCCCCCTCCCACTCCGCAAACATTTGCTTGGCTGAAATACAGCTCCCTGCTCTGCTTCAGGAGGCCATTGTTTATCTTTGCAAGGAAAATTAAGTGGCAGGAATGTGTAATATAGTGAAGCCCTGCCAAAACAAACGGCTCTCTTAAAACTTTATGGCGAGGCGGCTATTGTTGCTGGTGCTCCCACAAGTCGGAAACCACTTGCTAATAGCTTAATTCCATTTCTCTGCAGACAAGCTTTATTCTGTTGCAGAAGGGGGACCCTGTGGTCGGCCGCCTAGAGACTGGGAAGAGGCCCCTATTTTTACAGCATAGCGGAGCAACTGACTCACTGAGCTAACCTAGGGCTATGTTGCTTAACCTCATGAGGCTTGCTGTCCATCCAGCTGGAAAATTTGGGAAGATGTGAGGTTAGGCTGAGAATCATTTGTGGTCCAATAGGGCTGCTTTTTCACAGGGAACAAGAGAATGGTGCTCATGACTGAGTTTTGGGGGGGATTTTTGGTCTTTATTTGTATTTTTGGGTTTGTTTTGTATGTTTTTTTTTTCACTGTGGACTATGGTTGGCATAAAGTTAGACTCACAAGATGCAAGGAGAGTTCATTCAGGCTGACAAGAATATTCTGTAAAGGACAGAAAGCTGCTTCTCCCTGATGTATGGATTCTCATGAGCATCTTTATCTCTGCCCCCATCTGTCTGCTGTCAAAAACCACACTTTTCTGTAAAATGAATCTTGCATCCAGGCAGAGCTCCTACTCCTTGGCTTGCAGGAAGTGTATTCTGAAGCATTCTATGTGTTTCTTGTTACTGGACCAGGAACAGATTAGCTCTGTTGATATAGCGATGAGCCGAACGTTATTGCAGAGTGAGCCATTCCCTTCTCTCTGAAGGGGAGGTAGTTTACATTGAACAGATGTGCCTGAGTGCTGTAGACTGAAAACTGGCCATTTCAAAGAGAAAACACATTAAGGAAGGGAATGTTTGTCCTTCTAGAAAATTCACAATTAACATTGTCTTTGGGTTGGAGGGACACTAAAGGTGTCCCAGGAATGTTGGCTTTAGATCTGAGGTCTAGAATTTATAATATTTTGGTAGGTGCAGCTTGGCCTTGAAGGTGAGGCTTCTGATAAAATTCTTAAAAACTTAGCTCGTACATTATGCTAAATCATGAAGGCAGTCTCAAATGAGCCTGGGAAACTGAAAATGATACTTGACATCTTACTCCCAAGATAGGTAGCATTTACATGGTATCTAAAATACCTTTAGGAGATATGGGTCAAAGGAGAATTCTGTAGGACAAATAAATAGGTGGAAGCAGAAATAACCCAATAGATGTGACTGCTTGAGGACAAAATGACATACACCAGCTGGCAAGGTGGACCATATTTATCTCTTCAGTCCTGCATGGATGAAAACTGCCTCTCTGTTAAAATACTTAAAGTGTTTCAGTGGCCAAAAGAAGTCTGCCCTCTGCTACATTTATTTATTTATTTGTTTATTTATTTATTCATTCATTCATCACATAATTTAACAATTGCTGATGGATTATTGTATGTGCCTGGCCTATTGTTAGGATTTGGAAAATTTAAGAAAAATAAGAATGTGCCCTTGCCATTAATACATTTATATTCTAGCCTGGAAGCATCTTAAAACAAATAATTGCTGGAAAGTACTAAGGTAAAGCTATCATTTAATATTGAGGATAGCAAAAGCTATGCATAAATATAAAAGCTTAGTTATCTGCCACAGTCACATGGGGCAGACCTACGAATCTATTCTCCTAAGATTAGATATATCCTAGGATTAGATAAACAAACCCACTGAGGAAAACAATACTGGATTTCTCACTGTCCAAGAAAGGCATGCTGCATCAGAATTGAAGGAGTCACTATGAACTCATGGTTAACACTACACTTACATAAATAGATATCTTAAATTTACTTCATAGATGCTTGGGTTTTCTAAGAACAGAAAGTAGAACTAGACATACATTTATTTTATTTCTATATACCTATGGCTATATAGATGTTACTTGTGTGTACTGGGCATTGAGAAGGCTTGGATACTATGACTCCCAGTAGCAATAACCAATTCTAGTGCCCAGGACTTGACTTCAAAATACCATTCTTTACCTAGGAAACCAGGATCACTTTGAGAATGACTAAATTCGTGAATAGAGCTGGAAAAGTAAATGAACCTTGGAGTCTTTTTGTGTAATAATTTAAGGAAAATTTCAAGAAATAAAGGCACAAGAAGAAGTGTGAAGGGGTCTTATATTGTCAATTTTGGGATATCTGAGCATAAAAATAAATAATATTTTATTAGTCAAGTATGGTATCATATGCCTGTAACCCCAGCCCTCAAGATGGTAAGACAGAAGGATAATTTTGGATCTAGGCTGGGCAACGAAGCAAGTTTGAAGATCTCCTAGGCTACATAAATGATATCTTACCTAATAAATAAATAGTACTTACAGAAAATTGGAATAAATACGTTCATGAGATGTAAATAAATGCATAAAATGGGGGCAACACTCCCCTATGTGGAATGTTAGGAAACACCAAGGCAATAAAAGAGCTTTCAAGGTCCTTTAGAGCTTAGTACAATAGTATATGCCTATAATCTAAGCACTTGGCCATCCTCAGCTACATAGAGAGTTTGAGGTCAATCTGGGCTACATGAAACCCTATCTCACTAAAAAAATAAATAAATAATAAAAAATCACAGATCATCTTTTTAAGAATGAACACAGCAAGAATTATCAGTAGATGCAGGCAAAAGTTTGATGGAAAATGGTAGATCTATCTAATCTTTTTACCAATAAACCTGTTCATTTTTATGTATATGGGGTTGTTCTTCTGCATGTGTTATCTATGAAATACACTCATGCAGTGCCCCTAGAGACAAGAAGAGGGTGTTTGATCCCCTAGAACTGAAGTTACAGATGATTGTGAGCTACCATGTTAGTGCTGGAAACTGAACTTACGTGCCCTGGAAAAACAGTGCTCTTAATCACTTAGCCAACTCTCCAAACTGGGAACTGGTAGGTCTATATAGTCTTAAAACATCTGACTGCACACATGTGTATAGGTCATATATGCAGTCAAAATATCATACATAAAAATACAAATAAAATCACAAAAATCTCTTCTTGTAGAATACTTCAATAACAAATGGAAATGGTAAATTTAGAGAAACAAAAACTTCAAAAACTTCGTTTGATTTTTACAGCCCAATTTAATGTCACCAGTAATAGCACAAACTGACACCATGTACCTACTGACATGAGGTGTTAGGAAAGACACCTCTGATGCTGCTGAAGACCATGTCAGAACTCCACTACACACAATAAAACCCTGGGTCTGATTCTCTGTGGCCATGGCCATATTACTTCCTCTGTGTACACAGCTAGTATTGCTTTTATTAAATTAATTATAAATATTCATGAGTAGAGTTTGCTTTCACCTGCTCTGTGATCCTAAGGGCAAGGAGAGAATGTTACTTACCTCTATACACCTCTAAAATATATTCTCCTCCCAGGATGACTTGCGATGACATTAGATAGTTACCTGGTATTGTCTCTTGTTTTGCTTTTGTCAGGAAGATGAACTGTGGCTTAACTGAGAAAGAAGGTCATTTTGATTATTCTATAGAATGGTAAGTCTGGAAGTGGACAACCATAGAGTTGGGTCTGTAGTTCAATGATGAGGGCACTGGTAATCACTTCAATGATAGGGCTTTCCCTCACTCTCAAGAAGACTGACAACTCCAATTATCATGGCCCTGTGTAATAGAAACCCAGGAAATATGAATGTCAGTAATTAGCTCTTGCATTAGGAAAAACCTTTCTCAAGACATGGACTCTGGTTCAGTTTCATTCATATGTTCATTCCTGAGCAATTATAGAGCACAGGGCCGGGACACATCACTGACTAACACAGGTTCTAATGATAGGAAATGTAGGGTCTACAGAGAAGGAAGCCTTTGCTCTTGCCATTCTCTACCTGACTACAAATTCTTTCATGGGGGCTGGAGAGATGGCTCAGTGGTTAAGAGCACTGCCTGCTCTTCCAGGGGTCCTGAGTTCAATTCCCAGTAACCACATGGTGTCTCACAATCATCTATAATGAGATCTGGTGCCCTCTTCTGGCCTGCAGGCATACATGCAGACAGAATATGGAGAATACTGTATACATAATAAATCTTTAAAAAAAAATTCTTTCGTGGTAGGAGCTGATTCTTACTCATTTTCCTCTTGTGTATCCAGAGTATAACATGACATGCTACAACAACTGTTCAGTAGATGTTAGTTGAATGAATGAAACACACATTTCACACCAAGAGACCTCCCTTTCAGCCATCTCTGACCCAAAAGCTCTCAAAGCCACATACCTCTCCACCTCCTGAGCCCTCCCATCTATACTGCTCACACCCCAAGCTCACACAGCTCTCATGCCCTGAGGCCTCACCCCTGCAGCCCTCCCACCCACAAACCCACAGAGTCCTCATGCCCTGAGCCCTGACACCTGCACCCCTCACACTCACAGCTCACACCCTGAGCTCGCACGCCTATGCCTCTTACACCCATGGCTCACACAGCTCTTATGCCCCAAGGCCTCACCCCTACTCACCTCACTCCCCCCCTCACATCCAATGCTGTCATGTGCAGGTGTTACACACTCACTGTAGCAGAGAGAGAAGCTCTGACTTTCAGGATGATCAAGGAGATAATTCTCAGAGTCTGGCACATAGTAAATACCTCATCGCTAGTCTCCATACACAATAGGCTGACATGCCCACTCCTGAACCAGTCCCTGGCAAGAGAAGCCAGTAAAGTGGCTACCCAAGAAAGAATCTGTCTGGATGCCGGTCCAGATTAGAAGTTGAGGCTTCAAAGCCTGAATTTGTCTTGACCATGGCAAAAAAACAAACAAAAAAAAAGTTTTGAAAGTAGGATGTAGGAGATATCCTGAGGAGATAACTGTCATTAGTTGAATATGGAGGACAGCAACTGGGTAGAAGGGAGGAACCAAAGGCATTGAGGTGGAAATTCTTTTCTAAATTGACACACAGAAACAACAGAAGGATGGGGAGCCACTTACTTGCTATTTCCAGAAATTTGGAAACCGTTCCCAGACTTAGAGTTCAGTTGTGGTTAACAATGAACAAACAAACAAGACTGAGAGAAACCATCAGAATGAGGGCCCCCAAGCCCTGTATTATGTGGTAAGAAAGGGGTAAGGTCAGCTATGAACAGCACACGCAAACAATTAATTCATTTCACAACCACTTCATCACACAGAAGTTTGAAAAAAACTGATAAGAATACTAGTGTTTGTCCTGTTAATTAGTGCAAGTTAGTTTGTTAAGAAGATAGCAACTAGGAAGATGCTCCCCTAAGGGTTTTGAGACTATAGCTGTGTGGGTTTATGTAAGTTACATAATTCTGACTTAGTTTGCTTTCTGTTGCTGTGATAAACACCATGACCAAAAGCAACTTGGAGAG
>LOJH01030276.1:3035-13159 GCA_001685095.1 Ellobius talpinus | reverse complement strand
AGCTCTCACACAGTCTCATTCTGAGATTCCTGGAGGCAGGATCGCCATTTTGGAGGCTGAGGTAGTGATAAGAGCCAGTGGCTGGCTGCTGTGCTTTTCTGGTCTTCAGCTTGAGCCCCAGTTTCTGCCTCTGGGTTTTTATGAATCATGCTACAGGGTCTCTTCCGCTCCACAACACTCCTTGCCTCCTCTGGAATCTCTTTTACCAGCTGCTCATCTATGTGAGGAAAAGCCAAAGGCTTCCCTTGACCATGGCTTCACTTGGAAGCATGGAAGAAGTTTTTCCTCCATGTTGACTTTTCTCTTTATAGAATGGCCACTGGTTAGAATCCACCTGATGGGCTCTCCTTGGCCTCTATAACAAAAGGACAGATAACTCACTAGGGCTATAGGACATTATGAGAGGTGTCCCACCGTTCCCTGGCACCAAGTTGACCTTGGAGGGCAAGAGGCAAAATATTTTCTCTTTTAATCCTTCTGTCCATATTGTTTATATGTCCAAGTATGGTGAAGAACTCCTAAATGGTCAGTTACCCTAGCCTGGTCCTCTTAGCTACTGTACAATGTCTAGACAAAGTGTGGGCAAAACCCAAACAGTTCTAAATCCTTGTTGTCTGAGGTTTTCTGTCCTTTCCAGTTCCCGCAATTGTTAAGTCCCAAAGAAATCACACAGAGGTCTACATTAGNNNTTATATTAGCCCATTATTCTTGTCTATGTTAGCCACGTGGCTTGGTACATTTTTGGTGAAGCAGTCACATCTTGCTTCTTCTGTGGCTGGGTCCTGACTGCAAACTACGACTTCCTTCTTCCCAGAATTCTCCTGTTCTTCTTGACCCACCTCTACTTCCTGTCTGGTTGTCCTGCCTATACTTCCTGCCTGGCTACTGGCCAATCAGTGTTTATTTAAAATATAATTGATAGAATACAGACCATTGTCCCACACCAAATACTGTTGCTTAGCATTTTCTACATGCCTTATATAATGTACTCAGAATTTTTGCTCTTTGCTTAGATTTTCCCTTTTCTTTTCCATTCTGGAAAACCATCCAGCCATTTTTGTCCTTCACCCACCAATCAGTCCTTACTAAAATAACTCTACTCTCACAGATTTTCCTCCTCTCTCTCTCTCTCTCTCTTTCCCTGAGGTATGTATGTGGTCTCACCATGTAGCTGACCTCGAACTCACAGAAATCCCACTGTCTCTGCCTCCTGAGTGCTGGGACTAACGACGTGCGCCACTGCATCCAGTTTTCTTTTTTTCTACTTACTGGATCCCTTTTATACTTCCTTTCTCAACAGTAGCACAAACAATTTTACCATTTTATTAAAAGAGAGTAGAATATAAACTACATGTATAACATAACGTAGTCAATTAGTGTTGCCTGGATACATAGTGTTAGACTGGGAGGCTTTGCAAGTTCTCAGGCAAACATCACAGAAAACACAAAGCAATCAAAGATCTTTTCAGGTTTTGCGCCATCTGAAGTGTGAGCAGTCCTGCTTTTGGTTTTGAAAGAGTGCGAGAAGCAGATAGAGATAAATGGTGGATGCATAGCAGAAACATCATCCAAACAATGCTTCAGAAGCTAATAGAAATCGACTGAGGGAGCCCCGAAAACACTGCGATGCTGGAGTTATCAACTGAGGATTTTAGGCAGAGAGTCCTCCCATGGATAAACTTCTTAGACCTTCCCACTAGAAGCATTTCATATTAGGGAATGACTTTACCTTTTATTTGTTCAAAAGCACAGTGCTTTCACTTCTGGCTGTTTGGTTGTTTTCTTCTGTAACAGAGTGAGGGCCAGCCTGACCCAGGTAAAGGGGATTTGAGGATACTTTGAGATAAAAATGCACTTAGGTTTGCAGCAAAAGGGTCAGATCTCTCTTCCTGAAGCAGCTTCTGGGTTAGCTGAAGCAGCACATGGCAATGTATATACCCTGCCGATGCAAAGGGCCTGTCTCCGCCTGTATAACTGAGTAGAGCAAATGGTTACATTTGCCAAAAGAGCGGAGAAGAGAGGAGAGGAGTCCTGTGATGAGGGCTGGACAGGAGACCAGCCATCCAGTGGAGACACAGATAAGGGATTGTCTGCTTGGCAAGGCATGGGGTCCACACAGGGCGAAAGGAGGCAAACGTGAGCTTCACCTAACCTTTTGGAGATGGGTAAAACTCAAAGAGCGGCACAGCGAATAACAAACAGGGAGGAGGACTCACAGCGAAGGGGGAGGGAAGAGCACAGCGCTGGGCAAGGCGGGAGCCCAGGAGGGGCTTCATCAAACTCAGTCGTACCTGAAGCACACAAAACATCCACATCCATCCCAGAATTTTTAACAGTTGAATAATGATCACTTTGCATATACTGAAAAAGAGAAGTTAAAATACAGGTTTTCTTTTTTTTAAAAAAAAATCACCTCAAAATGTCTCTATATTTAAATGTGTGTCTGAAGACAGCTACACATCTTAAAATCAGGTATAAAGAACCCTATAATCTCTAACAGTGGCAGCAGGCCTTATGACCAAAACAAGTTACAAACATGTAACATTTAGATTCAAACATGCAGAGGGTGAAGACACTGAAATAACATGATCAAGTTGAACTATTTAGAGGAGCAAAGGGCAGCGCTACCCTTTCCCATCTGGGCAGCTGTGGGCCTTGGGGAGTGTCTCAGTGCACAGCGGCAGACAGCATAAGATGGTCCTCGATGAAAGCAACAGCTTAGAAGGGAGGGCCTAGGGTGAGGCAGGGCCATCCACAGCACCCTAGTGTGGGCTGTCCACGGCACCCTAGTGTGAGGCGGGGCTGACCACAGCACCCTAGTGTGAGACAGGCTGTCCACGGCACCCTAGTGTGAGACGGGCTGTCCCCAGCACAATAGTGTGAGGCGGGGCTGTCCACAGCACCCTAGTGTGAGGCGGGGCTGTCCACGGCACCCTAGTGTGAGACGGGGCTGTCCAGGCACCCTAGTGTGAGACGGGGCTGTCCAGGCACCCTAGTGTGAGGCGGGGCTGTCCACAGCACAATAGTGTGAGGTGGGGCTGTCCACGGCACCCTAGTGTGAGACAGGCTGTCCACAGCACCCTAGTGTGAGGTGGGGCTGTCCACAGCACCCTAGTGTGAGGTTAGGCTGTCCACAGCTCAATAGTGTGAGACGGGCTGTCCACGGCACCCTAGCTTTTGCCTGTGGATGTGGTGTGACCTCTGCCAGGTTGGTGGACTATTATCCTGGAGCCGCGAGCCTAACTAAGCCTTTCTCTCCATGTTGCTGTTGGTCAGAGCATTTTATCCTGGTATCAGAAGGAAACCTGCAGCGGCAACTTCTCATAAGAAGAGAGACAGCAAGGGCTCTCGTTGCTCTGCCTCCCATCGAGTGTGCTTAACGTTTCCTCGTCATTTTAAATCTCTTTTTCCATGCAGTGACTACAAGATCGAGTTTGTAGTTAGGAGGGAGAGATTCCCCCACACCCCTGACTCCTCTGGGCCTTGTGTGTAAGCCCTGGATGCTGGTCCAGTTTACCAGTGTGCTCCACCATGAAGTTCAGGACAAGTCTCAGATAATTTCCTCTTCTCCATTAGTCTCTTTTCATAGATCTCTCTCACCCAGGCTACCTCAAGGGGAAGTGTTCCTGCAGTTCAGCTATGGCCTTCCTGGGCTCCGGCTTTAATGCCATCAGCCTATATTAACCCCAATCAGGAGGCTCTCAATAAGAATTCATTTTTTTTCTTCTTAACATGTCAATAATCCCTGTTAGAGAGACAAAGGGACAGACATAAAGAGGGAAGGCTTGTTGCCAACAGAAGGCTGACTAGGCCTTTGTCCTTTATTGTGACGTGGGCTGTATTCCCAATGGTCCTGCATAAGAGTCAACAGAGGAGAGAACAGGGACGGGGCACAGGTGAGTTAGTCGCGGGATGGTAGGTATGTGCTCGTGTGCTCCGTTGTTGAGAATCTATCTATTCCTAGTTGCTTGCGTGCGTGAGCATCGGATCTAGAAAGTGGGCTGCAGGCGTCATGAAGGACATGCACCAGCAAGTCTCTGAAGCACCAGTTTGGGAATCCCTTCCACCGAGTGCCACAGTGTCCTGGGCACTGGCACCGGCAGATGGAAGGCGGGCAGGGTCCAGGTGTTCCTGCCAGCCACTCTCAAGGTGTTTGTCATGCACTCTCCAGGATGGGGAATCTTGCTTCTGACTGGTGTTGTCTCACCAAAGCCCGAAGTCTTCATTCGACCCAATCAGGACATATCACGATCTTGACCATCCTGTCTATAGCTTCACTTGGGAAATGTCCAGAACGTTTTTAGATGAGACTTGATTTTATGTTGTTCAATAGTAACTCTGTTTTATCCTTAAAAGAGCCACAAAAATTTTAATATGGTTTTATTATTAGTGTGTCCAGTCTGCCACTAGCACTCACACATCTGTTTTCTCACCCGTCTAGCCACCTAAAGACTCAATGTAGCCTCTCTGCTGAGTTCACGGTCAAGGAGAGACCTTGAAATACAAGGTAGATATGACCCTGAGTTCAAGGTCAAGGAGAGACCCTGTTTTGAAACACAAGGTAGATATGACCCCAGGAACCAGGCCTGAGGTTGACCTCTGGGCTTTGCATGTATGCACACACACGCATGCCTGCAACAAACACATGCACACATATATATATATATGCATATTTATAGAGACAGGGAAATCTGCTATGTATAACTCCAAATAAGAACTAAAGAGTGGATTGGGATGAGAAGGAGTATCTCAGTCGACTGGCTTCTATGCACGTGGGCATATATTCAGCCACTCCAAGGTCTTTTCAAGTGCATCTTATTTATAGTTCTGCCTTCTGATACCACAGGGAAGGACACCATTGAAAAGATGCTGAGGAAACGAGGAAAGGGGCTGGAGCAATGGCTAAGGTGGTCTGGAGCCCTTGCTGCTCTTCCAGAGGACCTGGGTTTGGGTCCTAGCACCCAAGCTGTGTGGTTCACAACTACTTGTAACTGTAGCCCCAAGGGATATGATATCCTCTTCCAGTCTCTCTCTGGACGCACACACATGCACACGCAGAGAGAGAGAGAGAGAGAGAGAGAGAGAGAGAGAGAGAGAGAGATTTTTTAAGTTTTAATAAAAAGAATGCCTAACACATGAATAAGCCTTTAAATTCAAGTCAAGTTCACTGTTCTGTTAATCGTCTTCCTTCAGCTTGCCTCAGCTCTGAGTGCTGGCCTCAGGTGCATACACCATGCTCAGCTTACCTCACAAAGAGGACTTAGCACACTGCGTTATCAGAGAATTCTTTATTTAGCTCTCCAGTCCATTTACCTGTGGGTCTCTCCTGGGGTAATGAACATGAGACATATTTTAAAGACAGTATGTATGTCGCGCTGAATGGTGACTTCAACATCAAAGATCACTTCGTCTTTGTCAACACAGCCATGTCTAAATCGTCCAAACTGACGAGAACCGTTTGTTAGGCTAAAAGCATAGGTCACTGGAACTTTTACAAAGACTTTGCGAAAACCCCCCATGTGACTTTCCCTCCAAACACAGTCTGTTCCTAGTATTTGGTTTATTTTGTTTGTTTTATTGAAGAAACAAGTTGCTCTTGGCAATCAGGGTTGATATTTTTTCAAACTAATTTTTTTCCCGTGAAAGGAGAACTATTTTAATTGACATTTATCACCAGACTGAATAGGAATCATTTCAGTTCTGAAATTTTGGAAGAAACATGTCCCATCTGCTTCAGTAACCCAACTGGTGGATTACATAGCCAAGAAGGATTTGTCATAAAAGGAAAGACCATGATGGTGGGGGGTTGTCTTATTACTTTATCTTACATCACCAATTGATTAATGAGCAATTATAGGACACTTATGAAACTAACTCATGCCATGGATTTATTCCACAAATCTGATTCCCAAAGGAATCACAGCTTATTGGTTATTTACGATTCCTCTAAGTAAGAGGTGGAGGGCCCGGCATGATGACTTCACGGATCAATGTGCTCACCCCCAAGCCTGCTGACCTCAATGTTGATGCCAGGACCCATGTGTGGGAAGAGAACGAACTCCCACGAGCTGTCCTCTGACTGCCACATGCGTGCTGTGGCACACACGTTGTAAATCAATAAATAAACGTGAAAAGGGACATTGTGTATCACTCTGATTAGCTTCATTCTGCTTTTTAGGGAGCAGTTACTGGATTGTGAATATCTCAGCTGATAAGAAAGAGACGAAATGCTGCCTGTCCACAGCAGCATCACAGCTTCCTGTGACTCCATGGCAGATGAAATGCTGACGTCCACAGCACTGTCCCAGCTCACTGTGACTCCATGGCAGGCAGCAGTAAGTGCACCAGGGAAGAACACTGATTCTCAGCTTCAGCATCAGCATGTTTGAAAAATAATGTCAATTGCTGTGCCTTGGATTCCTCATCTACAAAATGGGTATATTAATAGAAATGGAGACTGTTAGGTTTCAAATCTAGGACAAATGGCTAAGGTGTTTATTTAACATAACAAGGTAGACCTGGCTACCAGGTTCTCCCTCAGTCCCTACCTGTTATAGGGCCCTGCTGGCTGGCATACCCCACCCACTGCCCTGAACTCTCCAACCCAGGGGGCTGGGCTGATCTTCTATATAATCTAACCATTTTGGTTACCCACCCACTTTGTACCTTTGGGCCTCCTGGCTGCTGCACCTGGTTCCCCTCTCTCCCCTCTCCATTTCCCTCCCCTCTTCTCTCCCACCAAGGCACAGCTCAGTCTGTTCATATCCACTCTGGATTCTTCCAGATATCCCTGTCTCTGGCTATGCAATCCCACACATCAACAACAAAGCTTCTTCTCCACTATACTCAGGAGCAGTCATGTTTCCTTTCCTTTTTATTCCCTTTTCTCAGTCAGTAACAATCATAGGGTTATCACAAATTAAACTATTGTGGTCATTCAAATAAAAATGACCCCATAGGCTCATAGGGAGTGGGCACTATTAGAAGGTATAGCCTTGTTGGTGTGGCCTTATTGGAAGAAGTGTGTTGTTGTGGGGTAGACTTTGAGCTTTCAAACACTCAAGACAGACCCAGAGTCTCTCTCTGCCAGCTGCCTGTCTATCCAGATGTAGAACTCTCAGCTACTCTCCAGCACCATGTCTGCCTGCATGCCGCCACACTTCCTGCCATGATGATAATGGACTAAGCCTTTAAACTGTAAGCCAGACCCAGTTAAATGTTTTTCTTCAGAAGAGTTGCTGTGGTCATGGTGTCTCTTTGCAGCAACAGAAACTGTAACTAAAACAAATATCTAATACATTTAGAGCTCAATGAATGATATTAATGTTTCTAGCATGGTGACAATTACTATTGATACTAACACTAAACACCTTAGAGTTTTCTGCCTTCCCAGGTCTCCAGGAAAGCACAGTCTCTCTGTAAGGATTGCTCCTGTGTGTTTGTCATCAGTGTGGCTCTCAATTCTGGCCACACAGGAGAAATTTCCAGAAAATTTAAGGGGATGTAGGAGATGCAATATCTAGGATTTGCCAAGATGAGATTTTATTTTAACTCATCTTGGATAAGGACCACAAATCAAATCTTATTTCCATTACCCAGGGAGCAGCTGCATCTTAGGGCTCCTTCTAGCACTTGCTCTTGAGATGTCTTAAGATAAGTTTTGATGGGCAACCTCCTTGGTGACCTCTGCCCTTTGCCCTGTATCCAACCGCACATATCACCTCACCTTTTGGTAACCTCGTCTAAGGAGCCTTAGAACCCTTCTTTGGATATTCAGCAAATCCCAACAAAGAGACCCATTTCCTCAGTGAAATCTTTTGCCTTCAGAGAGATCGAATATAGTTATCATGATGAATGGCTCCAGCTCAAGGGACTCACCCTTAAACAGCCCTGCTTGTTCTTTTGAAGGAACAAGAGCCTCCTAACTAAGAGAGGGAAGTTGTTGTTCTTACTTTATATCCACTTCAAAAGCTCACTTTACACTTAACTCAAAAGAGAGAAGGAGGAGAGGAGAGAAGGATGAACCCACATTCAAAGAGTCAGAGAAATGGGACATTCAAAAGAGCGGAAGAAAGTCTTCCAGTGCTGATGCTGCCTGGAAACTGAGATCCCAGTGACCTTATCCTTTCATTTCTGCCTTCATCCCACAGATTCATTATTGAAAAATTTCAAACACTGGTAGAAAGCACAGAAAGGAAGTTAAAAGTGACTCATAAATCCAGTACCTTTTTGTTTATTTTTAGTGTCTAAACTGAAGAACAAAGTTTTGCCCTCTCTCCCTTCTCTCCAAAGACAAGTCTTCCAAAATCACCTCATACTTATTAATATACCCACATCTTAGCCCGACATTTTAGCTACTGTGCTAAGTGCTTTATGCAAATTCTATCACTCGATTCCTTAGACAACCCTCTGTTACAGTGCTTCCCAAAGGCTGGGGTGCTGGTCCCCAGCTTAGCACTACTGAAGGGTGGCAGAAAGTGGTGAGGGTGGACTTGACCCCTCTGAGGTCTGCAGGTCATTGTCACGTGCTTCAGAGGAGATGAAGGCACTATCTTGTTCTCTTCTATCTCTTTGCTCCCTCACCACAGGGATGAGAAAGTTCCTACAGCTACATGCTGCTACCACGCAGCGCTGCCTCATTGGCTCGGAAGCAATCACACCAATTGACTGAAGACTGGCAATCCAAAGACTGTGACCTTTGCTTTTCATGGTTCAATTACATTAAGCATTTTTCATTGTGATAGAAAGCTGGCCAAGTCAGCTATGGAGGTAAAGCCCTGCTCCCATTTCAGAGGCAAAGAAAGGAAGCATCACAGAAGTCCTCCATGTCTGTATTCATTCAACAAACACTTGCGTTCCTATTATGTGCCAGTCTCAAGGCCTAGGCAAGAGGGACGTGGAACTGAGTCAGCTAGACACACCCATTGTGCCTTTGTGAACTTCTTTATGGCTCTGCCACCTGTAAGCACTGCCAGCACTACCCTGTGTTGCTGTAATAGTTTCTGAACATTCTTCCCATTTCTCCCCTGTCCCTCTGGTTTATTCCAAACTTTTTAATCATGCCACCCCTCCATTCAGACACCTTTGAATCCTCTATGTTCTCAGAATAAATCTGAAGCTCTTCTATGGGTTAAGAAATGCTGTAAGGCCTGTGCCTTTCACAGCCCCCAACCTCCAACACGCTCTTCATGCCCTGTGCCCACCACACTGGCCTCCTGCCTGCCCTCTGAACATGCCAATTGACTTAGTCTTTGTTGCTGTTGTAACAGAATACCATACACTGATTAATTTATAAAGAAGTGCTCCTTGTAGATCTTGAGGCTGAGAATAGCAGTCTCAAGGTGCTGGTACCTGCTGTAGGTCTTCCTCATGCATCAATCCATAGAAGAAAGTAAGAGAGATGCAGGAATGGACATGAGGGTGCAAACTCATTCATTCATCAGGAATTCATGTCCACGATAGCTGCCCTCTCCTGCTCTTCTGCAATGACAGCATCAACCCAACCATGAAGACAATTTCTCAAGCCCCTTTGGAGGTCCTGTGTCAGCACTGATAAGCTGCTTTGGCTTACAGCTGGGCAGAATAGAGCTAGGCAGGGAAAACTAAGTTGAATGCAAGGAGAAAGAAGGTATAAAAATGAATACTTTACATTGGTATAGACTTTGGTCTATTGATACAAATTTAAGGTCAATTTTGTTATATGTATATTTCTACTTTTGTCTAAGGTAGTATGTTTATACAACTCATTTCAAAATGTAATGTATAATTTAAAAATATGGATTTATAGATAGTCATCTATAATAATCAAACGTAGTCATTTCAGTTATGTTTTCTAGATGAACAGAAATATATTTTAGATGGATAGGTATTCTTCAAATCTTTCAAAGAACTACAGAATATGCATTTAAAATGTTCTAAGAACTTAGACTTTTCTCAACAGTGAGACATGTCTGCTTCTGGAAGCACCAATTAGTTTAAGAGAATGATAGGCATCCTTATGGAGTTTGCTAGACATTTGGACAAGAAACTGCTCTTGCCTGAACTGCTTGATGGTATGCTGTATGAATTGTACATGCAGGACCCACAGAAAAGTGACTGCTGAACTTTCCAAAAGACAGAATGGT
>LOJH01030275.1:5559-17161 GCA_001685095.1 Ellobius talpinus | reverse complement strand
CGGGGTTAGGAGCCCCTGCAGAATGAGCAGGAAGTTTAGGGAGTTGATGAATGTTTGTGCTCTGTTTCAACGGGTCAGGAATGTACTTACCCCTCAGATGGATCTTCTGGTACAGGATCAGGGCCCCTTGCTGGTCAGGGCCCCCTCCGATGGATCTTCTGGTAGAGGATCAGGGCCCCTTGCTGGCCAGGGGACCTCGCAGACAAAGGCTCATATATTTTCTTTATATATTATATAAAACATATTTTCTTCTGGCTGATGGCTTCAAAACTAGGAGACAGGAATCTGCAGAGACTCTCAACTGCAGACACTCTCCTCCAAAAGAGCCAACTCAGCCTCCCAAGAAAGCTCCCAGCAGCGGTCTGCAGCCAGTTATTCACAAGTAGAGATGACCTCTGCTAACTACAGATAAAACTGAACCCCCAAACAGGACTCACCAGCTACGCCACAGGCACAATCCAGAAGAAAATGTCCATAAATCATGTTATTAAAAACAATGTTTTAATAACTTTTTGGTTTATGGATGCCTCTAATAATGTCTTATAAAGGTGACTATTGGGGACTTTCTCTTCTATAAAAATTGCCATTCCAAGTCACAGTAATTATTTGTACTGTAATTATGTCACAACAGATGTGTTCCAGAGAAACACTTGAAGTCTGCATACATAGTAGATTCTGGACCCCTTACCTAGTTCCTTTTATTTATCCTAAATGAGTGGTTAGGGTTTTGGGTTTTTTTTTTTAAATCATGACGCTTTATGTCCATCCCGAACAATTTTATGATCCTTCTAGTGCCTGAAAGATACTGTGAGAGACAACCTGGAAGGTCCCCAAGGAATACAACGCTCCTGGGTTTATTTCCTGAGTCAATAAACTGCCTCATGTCTTTTTTAACCTTCGTGCCCCAGAGTCACTGTTGTCTTCTCTTTGCTCAAGTGGCCACTAAGATCTGTCTGCTCCCCTCTGAAAAGACTCATTGTTTTCTGGTTTTATGTTTTCCCTGAACTCCTAAAATAGCCTTTTAATAAGTCTCTCTGGATCCAGCTTCCACTAGCTCTGGTTTATTTTGAACATTGTTTCTAAGTAAGTCTTTTCAGAGACAGAAGCAAGTCCTGAACTTCTGACACCCAGGGTCCAGCCTCCTCCTCTGTAGGCATTTCCTACTGGGGACTTCCTCCTCAATGCTTTCTGACTTCTGTACTGCTTTTCTGTCGAATGGATTGATTGACATGGTAGAGCCTCCGGAGTCTAGATCTGTTTCTTCCTTGGAATGATCCTTGGTCTCCTGCTCATTCTAGTTCCCCTCGACCCGGGAGATCAGTTTATATTGTCTTGAAAGTCTGAATGCAAGCGTTCTTCATCCACATCATTAGCTTCTAAGACTGAAAATGCAAATATTGTTTGAGTTTCAGCAGCGTGCCTGGCAAAACAATCCCACAAGTCTTTGGCTTCCTGGGAGACTAGCTCTTGCATTTCAGGAATAAAAGACGCTGTTAACTAAGGCTAGAGGACAGGCAGAGATGAAAGTAATGCTTGATAAGAAAAATTGGATCCCCTTCATAGACATCTAATTTATTCCAGGATCTGAGAGGCATCCTTACCTAGAATTCTTTCCTTCCTCCGCCTCCTTCTCCTCCTATTTCTTTTTTCTCTTCTTCCTCTTTTTGATCTTTGTTTCCCAAGTGGAAGAAACTGCTTACATTGTCTGAGAACACCCATAGGTATACAGCCCCTCATGTGAAGATATATTTAAAAGTTAAAAGCAGTGCATTAGTGTGCTTTGGTTACTGTAACAAGTACCATAAAACGGGTACCTTTAAGAGCAACATTTTTTGTCTTATAGTTTTGGAGGCTAGGAGTCCAAGGACAAGGCATCAACATTGAGTCCTTTTTGAGGTCTGTGAGAATCTGTTCTGGGTGCCTTTGCATGGCTGATAGTTTTCTGGCACTCTTGGGTGTTCCTTGGCTCATAGATATGCCATCCTAATCTCTGCTTTCATCTTCACAGAGTGTTATTCCTATGTGGGTGTGCCCGTGTCTAAATATCTCCTTCTTATAAGGAAAGCATTGTATTAGATTAGAACCCACCCTAATAACTTCAGTTTAATAGACTGCTGCAGAAACCTTCTTTCTAAATAAGGTCTTGTTTTGAGGTCCTAGATGTTAGTACTTTGACTTTTGTGTTTTGGGGACCCATTCCAGCCATAATATGTAGTAATCACAGGCATGTCTCATCATCTGTGGCCCTACATTAAGGCTATAGCTGTCTCTGCCTATTGTTGTTCCAGGAATTTGCCCTTTGAGCTGGATTGTAAGGAATTCTGAGAACTCTCAGAGAGAATCTGGGTAGGAGGGTGGTGCTGTGAAAGAGGCAGAGACTGCTTAGCAGTTGCTAGGTAAAGCATTTTGATTCTAATTCTGGTTTCCTAGGGAAATTTCTCTTCTCTGAAGTTGGCTTCAGGAGCGCTGCGAGGGGCAAACTGCTTTTTCACATTTCCTCTGGTTTGGGGTTGTTACCTCAACTTATGGGTTCATCAGCGCATCATGTGTGGTGGTTTGAATGAAAATGGCCCCCATTGGCTCATAGGGAGTGGCACTATTAAGGTGTGGTCTTGTTGGAGGGAGTGTGTCACTGGGGGCAGGGTTTGAGGTTTTAGAAGCCCAAGTGAGGCCCGTGGCTCTCTCTTCCTGCTGCCTGCAGATGCAGATGTAGGACTCTCAGCTCTGTCTCCAGTACCATGACTGCCTGCACGTTTGCCATGCCTCACCATTAAGATAATGGACTGAACCTCTGAACTTGTAAGCCAGCCCCAGTTAAATGTTCTCCTTTGTAAGAGTTGCTGTGGTCATGGTGTCTTTTCACAGCAATAGAAACTCTAACTAAGACATTAGGTTTTGTGTGTCAAATTGACATAAACTAGAGTCATCAGAGAGGAAGGAGCTTCAGGTGAGGAAATGCCATCTGTAAGGCATTTTCTCAATTAGTGATCAATGGGGGGAGGACCCAGCCCTTGGTAGGTGGTGTCATCCCTGGGCTGGTGGTCCTGGGTTCTATAAGAAAGCAGATGGAACAATCCATGGAAAACAAGCTAATAAGCAGCAGGCATCCATGGCCTCTGCATCAGCTCTTGCCTCTAGGATCCTGTCCTGTTTGAGTTCCTGCCCTGACTTCCTTCAGTGATGAACAGCAATGTGGAAGTGTAAGCCAAATAAACCTTTTCCTCCCTAACTTGTTTTTGGTCCTGATGTTTCATCACTGTGTTAGAAGCCCTAACTAAGACAAACATCATGCTACTTTAATGTGTTTGAATGCTTCTAGGTGTGAATTCTTCTACTGTTGCTTTAATTTGAGGCCCAATCATACACTTTGTGTTTGAGAGTCCAGTGTCTGTCTTCATTCCCAAGTTTGCAATTATTCTGTAAGAATCAAAATAGCCACTTGCATGCCTGAGTTCTACTGGACTTTCTTGAATTTAAGTTATAGAAGTCATTGATTATCAGATGGCCATTTAGTGCCGGGCATCCTTCTTTCTCAAGACAACTCTTCGAGAAAGTTGTTTTATGCCTCTAAAAAGATAAAGGAAGCCACGGAGTAGCTATACCATTTATTCAGGATTCAGAGCTAGTATATATTTGCCAAGACATTGTTACAAACCAGAACTCTGGGTTTTCCTAATAGATGCCTAAAATATACTTCTAATATATACCTAATAGAGTATATATTAAGAACAAACAAAATAGTATTTTCATTGTTCTTGTATATGAAATATTTCTAAATGGTTCTTGTATGATCTGTTACATATTAATTTGGTAGGAGTGAGATGAACAATAGAAAACATGCAGAAATAAAGCCCAGCTCACAGAGTTGGCAGTTCCCAGAAGAGGGCAAAGGGCTTCATTCCAAGTATGATCACACTGGTAGGGACATATGCTGTATAATCTGGGTATCCTGGCTTGAAAATTTTAACCCTAGGGATTCATTGTATTTTCAGGAATTCTCAGGTAAACAGCTGTTGGTATGACTTGTTTATAATGGAATATTCTAATTTGAATCCTACTTCCTGCTGTGAGCATATTAATTAAAAACGAGATTACTTTCTTCGGATAAGAAAATGTGATGAACTGATCTTTCAAGGACAGCATTGGTGGTATAGACCTTGCTGATAGCGGCCAAAGAACCCAATATTATACTCAACCAATGAATTAATAACTTAGTTGATGGCACCCATGTTGATTGAGTACCTCTTTGGGTCAGATAATAAGTTATGTGCTAGGATCAAACCAACCAGCACTGTGGATTAAAAAAAATGCAGGGAGGAAAAGTATATGAAGCCCTAAAATAAACCTCTTACATCTGGAGTTGTTTCAGGCTAGCCTAGTGTTCCTGAATACAATATTTCTCACTAGTGGGTGAGGTCTAAGACAGGATTTTCCTTGGAGAAATGATGTTGATGGTATGTGGAATTATGTTTATCTTCTTTTGTCTGACTTTCAAGTTATGCCTCTGCCTATGGGACCCTGTCCTAGGAATGAGGGAGCAAGGGAGGCTGAGGATGGCCACAGGAGATGACAGGCTGAGCAAAGAAACCTCACTGGGGTTGGACAGTGACACAGCCAGGATGAAGTCTGAGGGAATCTAGGACTGGAGTTTGTGGGAATCTAGGACTGGAGTTTGTGGGAATCTAGGACTGGAGTTTGTGGGAATCTAGGACTGGAGTTTGTGGTTTCCCTTCTGTCTCTTCTTACCGCAGAGTCTGACATAAGCACTGAATGGGGGCTGCCTGATTTACAGTTGAGATGAATATTCTTAAAATATTGGGATTATTATTATTAATTTTCTGGTTTATCAAAACAGCGTTTCTCTATGTAGTCCTAACTGTCCTGGAACTCACTTTGTAGACCAGGTTGGCCTCAAATGCACAGAAACCCACCTGCCTCTGCCTCCTGAGTGCTGCCATTAAAGGTGTGAGCCACTATGCCTGGCTTTGTATCATTTTTTATTTCCTCATATTATAGAACTCAGAGAAGTCAACATGCACACATGTCTTGTTTTAGCCCCTGTGGCTCAGGTAAAGATAGGACTTCACTGGGTAGGAACTCATCAAGGTAGCGATCTCAAGCAGGACTCTTCAAGAAGACCGGCTGGCTGAATTATAGCTCAGGAATGTAATTGCATTAGACTTAAATTTTCATGCTAACACCTTTGTGAATGCCCTGCTTGAAATTCCTACCTATATAGTTAACCATTCCAATATTCTCATTTATTTGTTTTCTGAGAGAGCCTCAGAATCACATTATTGTTGAATACTTGGAAACGGAGTAGATGTCAGATCGTGGATGATGAATTTGACTTCTTCTGCACTGCTGAGGTGATGGATGGCAACCTCCGACAAAGCCATACAGATGAGAACTTTCTGCAAAGCAGACAGTGATGAAAGACATCCACCCCCCGTTGGTTCTAAACTGTTATGTTTTACTATGCAGTTGTTGTCCAGCTTACCACCCACTTTTGGGCAAAATGCTGGTCTCGCCAGATGTCAGATAGGAATTTGAGTATAAGAATCATGACTCAGCACTCAGGAGGCTGAGGCAGGAGGATCCTTGATTTGGGTTCAGCAAGAGCTAGGTTAAAACATGACTTAAAACAGAGGGCATACATAAATGACTACTTCTTAAAGGATCGTATGAAACAAGGCAGCAGATGAGCTCACAATATTAAGGCCAGCTCTGGGGCTTAATTCCCAGCCTACGATATTTTGCATTTAGTTGGGAGCTTTGTCTGCTGTTGTTCCAGCTGTTTATGATGAAACTTTTCCGTTTAGGCCAGGGGATTTGTTGATGTCTGATTTCTGACTAAGTGCGACTGTGTGTGTCTGGCTTGGCACCATGTTTCTGAATGTGGTGTAAATAATTACTGAAAATCTGTGCTAAACAGGTCTCATCAAATATGTGTGAGTACACTGGACATACCAAGCTTGAAGCTGTTAATTTGCCTGCACTAATTTCTGTCTCCACTATAAATAGCCCTCAGATCTCCAGGGATCAAAGTTTGGTTTTTTTTGGTCACTTGCTAATTGCCATTTGAATTATAATTTTATAAATTATAAACAGAGGATTACAGTTCAGGATCTGACGTCTGCTCTCGTCTTCCCCCCCTTCTTTTTCTCAAGGAAAAGAATAATTTATTTCTGTGGAAAAGGTGATGCTGCCTTTTAGGCTGATTCTAGCTTCCTGGGACAAATGAAACTGGAAGGAGGTCTGTTTCCTCATTATACCTAATGCCCCCTGTTCAGAAACCATGGCCATATTACATTTTACATTCTCATTGCTACTTTTTCTTGTTAAGGTTTCTGTGAAATGATTCCAAGAGCTGATTGTATTTCAGAGCATGTTTTAAATGGAAATATGAGTCCTCGAGGGAATTTGTGTTATTTTGGATGTACTTTCGAAAAGAGGAGTGGGAGCCATGACACAAGCAAAGAGAAGGAAGACAAAGAGGTCCCTTTTCTGAAGAGAAGAGTTTATGTGGGCCTGCACAGGAAAAACCATATTAATTGACAGATTTATTTCATGGCGAGCCTAAGTGGTTACTGGCAGATTGTGTGGTTGTATTTTCAACTATGATTCTTTTGGTTTCAAGGGACAGAAAAGTTAGCTCAAATAGGAATGGAGTTAAAAAAAGATTTATTTTAATTATGTATATGTGTCGCTATGCACATGTTAGTGCGGGCATCCCTGGAGGCCAGTGGTGTTAGATCCATCTGGAATTGGAGTTACAGACAATCATGAGTCATCTGATATGAATGCTGGGACCTGGACTTGGGTCCTCTGGAAGAGCATTGTGTACTCTTAACTGTTAAGTCATTTCTGTAGTTCCTTGCACGAGTTTTATTGACATTTATACAATTGACAAGTGATGCAGGCTCTGATGGACTTGCATTCATGAATTAACTACATCACGAAGGAGTGGGGTCCTAGTCTCTATGGCTTGCTTGAATTTACTTCTGTAGTGATGGCTTTTATTTTTGGATCTTACAGTTTCTACGTGTTTATCAGCAACTCAGAGATTTGTGTACAGGACAAAAAGGTGAGGGTCTTTTTCCAGTGTTCCCAATGGCTATCTTGAGAGTCACCAGACCCACTGGATTAGGTTATCCTCCTGACTCATATAAGACCTAAGAGGAGAAAACTCTTCTTGAAAGACTATCATGAGAGCTGAGGGGCACCACAGTCAGATTGCATTGAGAATGGGAGGGTCAGACCATCAAGCAAAACCTATGAAGTCTGCAGAAAAAGAAGGAAAGCTGCAAGAGCACTGGGTACATAGTGTACGCCATACATAGGCACTAGGACATGTCTGAGTTTTGAGGGATCCTTAAACTTCAAAACCCAAACACCACTTGAAGGATAGTCATATAATAGGATAACATTTATTCATTTTTTTAACTTGGAGTTCTTCAAAGAGCAAAGACTTGCACACATATATATTACACACACACATTTACTTTTGCTATACTTGGCTCTGTGATATAGTAGGACATTGGACTCCGGGTCTTCCTACCTTCTAGGTAAGCACTGTAGAAACTGCACTACACCCTAGCCCTTGTTTACAAATATATTGTAGCAAGTAAAAATAATAAACCAATTCCAAACATCCAAATATGTGATATTGATCAAGCAACTTAAATTAAAAAATGCTTTGAGGTGTCACAAACAGTACTGTGTAAACAATGAGAATCCAATAAAGGCTATCAAGTCTTCTTCGGAAAAAGCAAATGGATACATAGTCACAAAGAATGACATGCTACTGGAGGTTTGGCAATATTAGGTTAAAACTCCTGAGACATCTAATCATTTATCTGATGTTTGAATTTCTTCCGTAAGACCCTAGGGACAGAATATTTAATTTAGATTTCAAATCTACAGTGTATCCTAGCTTCAGCCCTGAAAGTCCTGGCTGAAATTTCTGTCTTGTTCTGTTGGCCACCTTAGGAGCTATCTGAATACAGGCTCAGTAACAAAAGTTATAACAGGTTTGGGGGATAGAGAGATGACTCAGTGTCTGAGAGCATGTTCTACTGCTTTTCCAGAGGATCCAAGTTTGGTTCCCAGTACCCACAATAGGCAAGCTCACAGCTGTCTGTTACTCAAACTTCAAGGGCTCCAACAACCTTTTCTGCCCCCCCAGGCACTGCACTCACACACAAATCCACATACACACATATGCGCGCGCACACACTAATGTAAAACAATAAAATAAAATAGACTTAACATACATTTCTTTCTTCCTGTTCTAGAGTCTGAGAAATCTTGCAAGAAGAAAGCCAGTCTGAGCGTGTTTCAATGAGGGATGTCTCACAGCCTATAGAAGGCTGTCTAGAGTCTGAGAAATCTTGCAGGAAGAAAGCCAGTCCGAGCAGGTTTCAATGAGGCTGTCTTACAGCCTGTAGAAGGCTGTCTTACTTTCTCACTTAAAGAACACTAATCTCATCATGGGTCTCCACTCCCATGACATCATCAAAAGCTATTTACCCTGTAAAGACCACACCCCCACATACCAGTATGTCTCTGGATCTGGCTTGAGGATGAAAGCACAAATCTTCAGTCCACTGCAAGATCTGGAGACTTCTCTTTCATGAGTGATTTGTTATCATTTAAAGACAGCTCATTGCCACTGGAAGACATAAGCATTATCTACGGGCCCTTTATTTCTCACTTATGTTGAGCTCTGATTTGTTTTCATGTATTTTTGTCCCTCTGTACTAGTTCAACATCTTAGAACTGCATAGAGCACTTGGCAGATGGAGTGGGTACATTTACTTGCTCTGTATGTTCTTTCTAATGAAAATATCCAAGCCTTAGGAACAGGAGAAAGTTTACTCTATTTTTAGCTGCTGCATCCATAGCTTCTTTCTTGTTCAGTTGAATTAATGGCCTGGAATGTGAGTTCAGTTTGAAGGTGTTTTCCTAATCCCTATTAATCTACCCACAAACTCAACTGATGGATGTGGGGGAGCTTGGTGCTGTAATCTTGAGGGGTCAGTGCGCAAAGTCTGCTCCATGCAGAGAGGTTTGAGTTTCCGTTTAAGGGGTGTTAAACAGACTGCAGCAAGCATGCTTCTTTCATAAGCCCTCATTTGTTCTACAATTGGCAGATAAGTGAAGGACTGTGCATGCCAGCTGCCAGCATTACAGCAGCCTCTTCTTTTTTGTTTCTCAGAAAGATCCTTTGTGTAAGTGGCAAGGGCTTTTTCAGGAGGGGTATCCAAAATGTGCTGCTGCTTAGCTCCACTGGCAGGGAAGGGAAGCCTCTGGCGTAGGTATTGAAGTGACCTTCTCTAAATTGGGCAGGATAGAGAAAGAGAGAGAGGGATTGGGTAGCTGATGCCAAAGTGTGGAGAGGACATTCATTTGTTTTTTTTTTTTTTTCTTGGAAGCACAGGATTTCGCCTTCTGGGCTAGAACTAACCTGCTATAGCAGTTCTAGGAGCAGGCGGCAGAACTGATGCGGGCCAGCCATGAAGCCCTGGCAGCTGTTTTTGCCTTGCTTGTGAGTCAGTGGATGGAAACCCACCAGCACTTCCCAGCAGCAGAGGCCAGGCTCCCCTAGGGAGACTTGAAAACTAGGAAGAGATTTGGGAGGGAGGGAGGAGTGGGGCATGAAGAGTTTAGCTCACAGAAGATGCCCTAGGGAGGAGGGAAGGTGACTCTGTGGGGAGAACTTCTACCTCAGCGGGGAAAGCAGTGCTTGATGCATCTGGGGATGTACAAACCCAGAGACCGCTGATGCGGAGAAACTGACTGGGGACAAGCAATAAGACACTGACTTGATCAAAGCTTGATAGTAACCTATCCTGGACAGACAAAGCTTACATAATGTGGCCAGCGTTTTATGTAGGTACCAGTTATTAATGTATTCTCAGATGTTCTCAGCTTCCTGATTTCATCTCAAATAAAAACAGGACATACGCTTGAGGAAACACCGTCAGAGAGAGTCTGCCTTATTATATAGGGCAGTCTCAGAGGTGGCCAGGCAAGTGTAGCTTCAAGGAGAGTAGAGCAGACTTATTATCAACCTCCCTCACATTCACCTCATCCTTTCCTTCTCTTATTAGCTGTGCTGGCTAATCTAGCCCAGGACCAAAGCCAATTCCAAGGTTTAGATGAAGAGTCTGCACTAGGCTCCTCTCTTGCTTCTTTCCACTCACTTAAGTGTTTGTTATTGTTCTTTTTCTGCTGTGCCCTACAATTACTCACAAAAACAATCCTCTATATGTCAGGAGCTGTGTTTGGCTTTATGGATCCAAAGATGGGCATGCATGCATGCATGCCGTCAACAGCTGAGAGAAAGAAAGAACAAACCAATCACACAAATTCACGAATATTCACAAATCTCCGTAAGTACAGAAAGGGAAGGCACAGGATGCCTTGTGAGTGTGGAAGGTTATCCGACTTGAGTTTAGGGAATGCCTCTCAGAGGAAGCAGCATTTGATCTGAGGTTGAATGATGGAGAGGAGTAGTTAGTGGGAGGGGTGGCTAAACTTCTTCTTGTGTCTCATGAGGCATGGGTGTTTGAGGAATTTGCAGATGAGACACAAAGCAGGGAGGGAAACCATCTTGACGTGAATCTGGAGGGATAGGAGGGTCTGTTACTGTGGGGCCCTGCTAAGAATTTGCTTGGTCTTTAGTCTAATTGGAGCTCTCCTCCACAACAGGAAGGAAACTTTTCATGTCTTCTCAGAAGTAGGAAATGGGCAGTGGCAGGAGTGGGGAGGATGCCACTTGATCAGGCAGGCAATTTTTATAAACTTTCTTAGGTTGGGGAATGTTCTGCCATGCCCCTCCCCCTTAGATATATCACCTTATACCACTCAGGAAAATTCCATATTCTGCCTGTGAGTTGCAGAGTGGGAGGGGCTGGGAAAGGTGTTGGGGGAGGTGATGACGGCCTGGAGAAGAGTGACAGCAGTGGAGACAGAAGTGAGCAATTTAACCGATATCTAGATGATAAAATCAGCAGGACTTAGCCATGGGGCAAGGTTGATTAGAACTTCCAGAATGATTTCCATGTTCTTGGCAGGAGGAACAGAATTTTCTAGGCGCGTGAAGTTGTGAGTTGTTGTCAGACATGTCAAATGTAAGGGGACTCTTTATTAAGTTTTTTTTCTTCCATTAAGGTGGAGATTGAAATGCATTCTTAGCACTGATGAGATTTGCTGTTCCTGCCCTTTGGTTGACATGTATTCGTTGTGTGTATCACCAGCTTTCTTAAAGACATTTCCCTACAAGTGTGTATATTTTTAGCATTGTTTCTTTCATTCCACTCTTAAACAGATTGTCTTCTACTTAAACATCATGCATCTGCACGTGGTTTTCTGTGTCTATGTCAAGTCCAGGACCCAGATGAAAACAAAATACTTTTTTGACTGAAAATTTTTTTTCAGGTCCTGCTGAATTCCTCCTGCAAATCTTCAGTATCTAGTCTAATCTTACGATTAATATATCATATCAAATCACATCATTTCAACCGATATATATCATCTATCTATCTGATATCTCTATCTATCTATCTATCTATCTATCTATCTATCTATCTATCTA
>LOJH01030274.1:4080-21242 GCA_001685095.1 Ellobius talpinus | reverse complement strand
TCCTTCCTTCCCCCTCCCCTCCCCCTCTCATTTCTCTCTCTCTCTTATTCATGACACGAGCTCACTAATTATCTAACTAATGCAGTCTTGAAGTGCACTTGAGAGATTGAGACAGGAGGATGACAGGTTTAAGGCCAGTTAAGGCTATAAAAATCAGTGAGAAATTATCTGAAAAACAAAAGAGGCAATAACATAAATTAAAAAGAATGAGTCTAGACAAAGTTATGATAAATGCTAACATTTAAATAGCCACAGTGTAAGGAGGAGCCAGTGAGGGAGAGTGGGATGAACTGAAAGAGAAATTGAAGACCTGAGCCTGCTTACAGTAAAACAGAAAGAGGTGAGTTTGAGAAGCTGGAACTAACCACTTACAGGAAAAGCTATCAAGATTAAATGAGATATTCCCTAACTTTATTGTTAACAAGCCCATCATAAAAGGCACTCTCCAATGCCAGGGCAGATTTGGTGATGGTAAGATGGGGCCGTTCAAATCTGATGAGTTCCCCCCTCAATAATGTGTGCAAAGTCATCAGCAAAGAAGAGGAAGAGCAGAAAAGGTATACATTTGCACGAGCGTGGGGAGGAATGTAAGGAAGCCTTATTCAAGAGGTGGACTAAGAGTCCTGAGACCTGGAAGCTGCTTCTCAAACTGTGGGAACGACTGGAGGCTGTCCACCTGGCTATTGCTTCCTGATGAGGCAGGGGAAGTGGGAGGGGGAGGGAGGAAAAGAACGAGAGAGGGAGAGGGAGGCTGGCGAGGGCAAGACTGAGAGTGAGGAGAAGAGAGACAGGGAGACAGAGCGAGGGAATGTGAGCAAGAGAGAGTGCAAGACAGAGAGAGTGAGAGACAGAGTGAGAGACAGAGAGAGCAAGACAGAGACAGAGAGTGAGAGACAGAGTGAGAGAAAGAGAGAGCAAGACAGAGACAGAGAGAGAGAGTGAAAGAGAGAACAAGACAGAGACACAGAGAGTGTGTGAGAGACAGAGTGAGAGCAAGACAGAGACAGAGAGAGTGAGAGACAGAGAGAGCAAGACAGAGACAGAGAGAGTGAAAGAGAGAGCAAGACAGAGACAGAGAGAGTGTGTGAGAGACAGAGTGAGAGCAAGACAGAGACAGAGAGAGTGAGAGACAGAGAGAAAGAGAGAGCAAGACAGAGACAGAGAGAGTGAGAGACAGAGTGAGAGAAAGAGAGAGCAAGACAGACAAAGAGAGAGTGAGAGACAGAGTGAGAGAAAGAGAGAGAGCAAGAGAAAGTAAGAAAGGGGGTGAGAAAGTGCAAGACAGAGAGACAGAAAAAGAGTAACAGAGAGAGGGAGAGTGAGCAAAGGGGAGCAAGAGAGAGAAAGTGGGAGGGGAGAAAGAGAGAAAGACAGGGAGGGGGATGGGTGAGTTGGCTTACCAGCTCTCTGTTTCTATGCGCTGACACCTCCACATTTTATATTTACATCCTCACTCATGTTAGATTGAGTTTTGAATTTTCCTCGTATTTTAGTTATTTTAAACTTTAGATTTTGTATCACAAGAAATTATAGAACTGTTATGCTGTTAGCAAGGGCAGGAGAAACACACAAGCAAGCAGTGTTCAGACAGCTCTCAAACCCTCATTTCCTATTTTTAAACGTTTAGCATTCATACATGCACAAAATGAAATATGATTATGTCCATCATCTATTTTCCTCTTCTAAATCCCAATTATCCCTAATATATTTCCCCTTCCAACTTCTTGTCCCTTTTTCCTTCTTTTTAAAGCAATTCAGAGTCCAATTAGTGCTTCCGTATAAGCGTGGCTGTGGGGCCATCTAGTGGAGCCTGGACTGCCTAGCAGCGGCCGCATAGCCAGGGATGAGGCTGCCTTTCTCTGAAGCTGTCAACAGCGGGGAGCTCTGCACCTAGTGGTCAAGCAAGGCTCACACACCTGGGCAACACATGACCAGGCAGCTTTAACTAGGGAACCCGACTTCTGGGATTAGAGATTCATTTTGGACAGGCAAGTTTTTGATCCAGGTTTCCTATTTTTTCCCAGCCTCAAATTCAAGCTTTAGCTGTCCCCTCCAAAGAAGGCTATTCAGAGAGCTGGAGAGAACAGAAAAGGCAAGCTGAACACATTTAACATGAGTTTAGGACTGGGCCTGGCTACATCCTGCAGGTCTTAGAACAGTGTAGCTGTCACATATCCACTAATACTTTCGTGTAAGAAGTTTTGATTGGTTAAGGAAATAATTTAAAACATGCAATTTGCAAACTGTATACTGGAACTTCCAAGCTTTATATATATTATATATTGTATTTATTATTATATATAATTTATATACTATATAATACTTATATACATATATAATGTATATGTGTATATAAACATCTTTACACACATATATTTAAAATCTTAAGAAATATCTGATTTACTTTTACCACAATAGAGTCATGTATATTATTAAAATTTTAAAAATACTTGTCTACTTAATAGAACATTTTGTTATGCTATCTGCATCCCATTAAAGTATGGATAAGAGTGTTTATTTGTATGCACAAGCATCTATCTATCTATCTATCATCTATCTATCGTCTTACATTGTAGCTCTGGCTGGTCAGGTACTCAGTCTAAGGTAGCCTCCAATCTGTAGGAGTCCTCTTGTCTCAGCCTCTTGCGTGCTGGGACTACAGGAATGGGCTATGGATTTGGCTAATGTTTAAATATTTTTAAGTCTCCTTTTATAGGAGAATATGACCTGTAAAGAAATATTTTTCTAAAAATTACATGTGACTATGTGTATCAGGAAATAGTATCTAAATTATTCATCAAACATCAAAGCTAATATTTAGTAGTATCTAACTTTTTGTAATCTTTGTCTGCTCTGTGTTTGGTGTGTGTGTGTGTGTGCATGCTAACATGTTTCATATTGTTATTGCGTAGACCTCAGAGAGCAACTTTTGGGAGACAGTTATCTTCTTCCATCGTGCAGGTTCATCATGAACCATCTGAACCATCTCTCTGGCCCCTAAGTAATTTTTTTTAAAGGCACATCTATAATTAACTTAATGACCCTTGTTTTTATGACTTTGTGCTTGTTGTCTCAGGTAAGCCAAGCTGTCCTTAGTATGGAACCCAGGATGACCTTGAAGTCCTGTTTCCCCTGCCTCTACCCCTGAGTTCTGAGATTATAGGGCGTGCGGTTACGAGTGCCGGGCCTCACACACCATTTTACCAACTGAGCTTTACCTCTCTACTATTCTGAAGTACGATACCTGGTAAATAGGAATCAATGGAAAGGCAAATTTGAAAATGGCATAATTGGGGAGGTTTTGCTTTTTGTCTTTTGGTTTTTGTTTTTGTGTTTGTTATGTTTTCCATTTCTTTGGATGAAGAAAAAGCGGGTGCTTGTGGGCCAGTCCTCTGGTCTGGAGATTCTGGAAGACTGAGGAACCTGTGTGCCTTTCTGGGCATCTTTATGTTCTCAGCCCGGAGGGCAGCAGTTGCCAATCAGTCCTTGATCAGAGTCCAACTCCAGGAGCCCTGAGTACATGGCTGCACTTGCTAGCTGAGAATTAGTGCAAACTGTCATGTTCACAGCTAATGAAAGGAAGCCCCTGGTCAGTTTCACACCCCTGGCCTCCAGGGGATTCAGCTGAGGGCTGAATTCTGTCCTCCTGAGATTATGTTGTAGGCTTTTTGGGGAAGAAGTCACACACATCTCTTTAGGACTGGACAGAGGGAGTTGAGACAGCACACAAGCAAGGAAAATCAGCCAGGCTAACGTGAAACTCAGGACCAGAGAAGCGCATTAGAGGAAGAAGTAGTACCATGGCAACTGAAAACCGATGCAATTCCATTTGCTATTTAATGGGCTCTTTGAGGAAAAGGCTAATTGAGTCCAAAAAATTGCATGCAATTTTCTCTTAAAGGATTTTGTCCTGATTTTTTTTTTCACTGTTGTGGAGCCGGCTTTGTCCCACGCTGGATTTTGCCTGCTATTTTCTGTTTGCCTTTCTACTTAATGCCGCCATCTTCTGGCCTTTGTTTCCTTTGGTATTAGTATAATGGCGTTCATCAGTTGAGAGGGCTTATTTACCTCAGCGAAAATGTCTGTTCTTTGCTTCCCGCATTTCCCTATGAATAAAGAGATTCAGGTCAGGTTTGGCTGGCTCCTAAGCAGTACTTTATTTCTGTCTACCCCCTTCCCTGAGAGAAAAGTGAGCACTGCTTGCTTTGTGCTATGTGAAGCAAATCCCGACAGGAGGAGGAAAATTTACCCGAGGAAAGCTAAAAAAATTCAAATGGCTTCTAACAGAACATAGCACAGGGGCAATGTAAAGAAGACCCGGCCTTTAGAAAGGTCTTCATTTTAATAAGGAAACAGGCACACACCTGCTGGACAGATGTCTTTCTCTCCGACTCACTGCTGCCCACCTTCCCATCACTTGTGCTGTGCATTGTGGTAGCACAAATCTGGCCACTTCATCCACTTGCAGGCCACTCCAAAGATGCTTGCCACTTCTCTTGTATTGCAACTATACCTAGGCAATTTGAATTTATTTTTTTCTTTAGGTTGACATTATTCGTTAAAATTATTTTTAAAGGAAATTATGTCACCATCAAAAATTTAAAAAATCAACAACACACACACACAAAGGGAAAAAAATCTCTCACTGCACAGAAAGCAGAAACAGTAAATTATAGGTGATGACATTCGTGACTGCCCCCTGCTCAGAGCCTTTTCCTGCATCAGATGGCAGAGGATATCTCTGAATTGCCTTGTCTTCCAAATGCTGCCTTCTCTCACCTTGTCTCCTGTACTGAATGAGAGAACTGAAATAACTTGGTGGGCCCTATCTCAGACCTAGCAGACACCAGTTTCTCCAGCCCCACTGTATCCTTAGTGGGGAATCACCCCACACTTTGTAAAATATAGGCTTCAGCAGGACTGTGGAAAACCTATGATCCCTCAGTGGCAGACCTCCAAAGCATCCTCTTTCAAGAATCCAGGCTAGATCTCTTCAGCTCTGTCCTGGTGGGAGGGGGTGTCTCAGCCTAATGAGAAAAGAGGAATAAATAATGTATGACAAGCAAAGAAAAGGAGAAAGACTGGAATTACTATATTTCACATAATTCTGTTTGCCACATAAGGACACCTGAGATAATCTACCATTGAATGGTTAGAACTAATAACTGCGCTAGCATTTGTCCTGCATTTCTAACCATTCTACAACAAATCAACCGAATTTCTATATACCAGAAATAAGAAACTGTAGTAGTAGAAGATAATTTCTAATATCACAAGCAATTAAAGAAATCCAGAAGATGTATGTAATAAAAGAGATGGAAGGAACAAGCTATCTGGAAAATATTAAGATGTTATACTCATGGTTCGTTATGAGGAATGCGGTACCCGATTACTGTTTTCCTTGGAGGTAACTGCTTTTACTGCTCTAGTTTGATTAGTCTGGTGCTCATATATTGCCAAATAACTACAATTTATTTATGTATAAAAACAGAAAAGATGTGACAATGTAAATTTTGAGGTAATGAAAGCTATAGTGGCATGATGAGGATATGTCTTTTTTGGGGACGCTTGTCTGCAATAGGCCCTTTCCTCTTCCCAGGTTACCAAAGTAGTTACATTATAACCACAAAGAGCATTACTAGGATAAAAATATCTTAAAAATCGTTATTTAATCTTTTTTTGATTAGATTTCTATGTACTCACTGATATTTTAAGCCCATTTTTGCTATAAGTTTAAAAAATATTTAACCTCAGTGAATATTTTAATCAACTTCATTTCCTAGGGAATAAAAAAGTCCCTTCCAGATCTTTCAGTTGGCCTGGGAACCGCTGTCATCCTGGGGACCTTTCCTCGCCATCCTGGCCTCTCTCTTCTCTTAGGGCAGAGCTCCCCTCCCCAAATGATCTCAGTTTGTCGCTTTTTGAGCTGTCATATCCATAACGAGAGTGCTGAGAAATCATGCTGGAGACGATAAACCCTACTCAGGGCAATTACGCTTCCTTGATTGGCAGACAAGCCCAGGTTCATAATTACTTCCCTCTAGCATGATAAAAGCATTCCTCCACAGCCTCTGCTTTTCAAGATGTAGCTGCAAAACCTGAAGCCATTTTATTTTTCAGCCTTTACTTGTACGAATTCTTTCCAGCTTTTTTTATGTCCTCTTTTGTAAACTGCTGTCATTTGAATATTAGTTTTCTGCCCTGCTCCTGTGACTGCTTTGAGTTATCTTCCTGTCCTACAGGTCTTTACCTCTGTGCTTGCTTTCTGCAAGGTTTGCTCCAGACTGTCCAGGATGTCCTAGAATTTTTGGCTGTCTCCCCGCATCTAAGATGGAGTGACTGACAACCAAGGAAGTTTGTTAATCATTAACTTCACTCACTCTGGGGAATTTGGCTAGATTAGCAGTTTGAGGTTGTTTTAGTTTGTTTGTTTCCCTAAAGGAAAAAATCTAACTGGCTTCTTCCTAGAGTTTCGAGGTCAAATTGCCAGTATTCTAGGTGGTGGGCTGCAGGTAGTACAAATGCAGTAAACACACTAGCACTCTGGGATATTACCCCCTCCTTTTTGCCAAAATCTGCTCCTGTGTGAGACCTGAAAACAGCCTTCCACTCTGAAGGCCATTCTCCAAGAGTGGGGTTAAAACACATGCTATGTCTTATATCCCCATAGGACACAGGTATATCCCCAGAGGACATTGCTATAGTCTCATAGGACATGGTTATATCTCCATAGGACATTGTTATAGTCTTATAGAATATGGTTGGTTTTTTTTAATGGTACTTGTATTTGCTTCATTCTTTGAATAATGTCTACTTGTGTCATGAGGACGGATCTCTTTTGTTTTCTGTAGCATACCTAAATGCACAGTGCATTTTGCATGTTAGCTGTTGGATCTATGTCAAGTCTTCAGCCCAGAGCAAGGACTAGAGCTTGGGGAACAGTGCTGCAAGGGCATCCTATTCCCATTACTGGAAAGGTTGTGTTCAGTTTTGGGTGGTTGCCTTCATTGCTGCTCTCCCATGGGAATTAACTTGCCAGAAGAGGAAAAAGAAGATATATTAAGTGTTACTTTGAGATATAGCAAAACTATAGAAATACAGAGACTTCAAAAATTTCTGTTTATCTGGCACCACGGATGGTGTTGAATATTGCAAAACTTGAAAGACCAAAACAGAATTGAGGATATTGATTGCTAAAGTGAAGTTGACCATGGGAGCTCACAAAACTTTAAAAAAGTCCTGTGAGGAGAAGGCAAGAGAGAGATGTTTGTTTCTTTTTGTGTAACATCTGAATGTAAAACATGTTGGAAATTCCACTGGAATTTAAAGTTCAAAGTTTGAAAACAGGAAGGAGAGAGGGACAGTTTATGATGTGAGGTTTTTGAGGAGTTTGGGGAATGGGTTCCAGACAAGGTATAAGATTGCCTTTGGCGAGAAAAACCCCACTTCTGTCATGAACTAGAGAGAAAAGACGGAGGATGAGGGCTTATATGTGAGCTTTTAGGGTTTGAAGAAGCTCTATTTGCACGACATTTTCTTATTAAATCCAGTCATAATAAAATCTTGGAAAGACAATAATTAAATACTGGGAGAAAGACATTTGGGATACTGGTTGGTGGCAAATGTTGGACCACCTAGAGGGGCCAGCTGAATTTTCCTGCTGGCTTTTGTGATGGTACCAGGCTTATTCTGAAGGAACCATAGCAGCTGTGGTTCTTGCCACACGGCCTTCAGCTGCTTGGGAGCAGGCACTGAGACCCCCTCAGCTCCCTCCAGATCAGTGCCACTGGCAGCATACGCAGATGCTATGATGAAGGGCAGGGACTTTAAAGTTTTGGCAGTAGAGGAACTGAAATGGAAGGATACAGAGCTATCTGTAGGGGATGGACTGAAAATAAAGAACTCCGAATGGACAAAGAGAATGTGGGGGAAGGATGAACAAATTCCCAAAGTGGTTATAGCGAATAGCAAGCAAGATGTAAAGATAATTGACGTCAGAGGTTTGGACGTGTGACTTGGTGATTGCCACAGGCCAACCAGTCTCATTAATGACTCAGTCCAGGCTTGATTGTGAGTAGGAGTCAGAGGGAGGGAAAGTCACCGAAGGGAATGAGATCCAAAGCCTGAGAGACCAGGGCATCTGGGCAGCTGCATTTGTTAGACACCCACAAGAATGGCAGGCATTTATGTACTGAAGAATAATGTGATTCAGGTGTCTGAATCCGCGGAAGCTGAGGGGGAAATGAATGTATTCAGGCAGAGGTTAGGTGGAGTAGCTGAAGAAGCACAATCCTAAAGAACCAGGGATATTCTTTTTATTTATTTTTTTCCAAGGGAATTAAGAAGTAATTGGAAGCAGCAATGGTGAGTCAGATATAAGAAAAAGAACACCCAGCTACATACTGACGGCCAGAGCTAAGCATCCCTCATTCGTTTGAGCTTGGAACAGAGGAAAGCTAGTTCAGTCGCCATGGTGACCAACGCCATGTCTCCGGGCTCATTAATCCTGTGTTCCAAACTAAGCACTTAGCAATAGCTTCTGAATAAATGCAACAAGGCTCTGCATACTGAAAAGGGCACATTCATGTTAAGCAGGGGAAAAAGGTTTTCAATTTCATTCATTAAACTTGAGTAAATAATTTAATATCTTTGTGTGCCAGTCCTCCAAGCTAATGAATAAGAATAAATGCTTAATGGAAAAGGCTTGCTTAATAAAGTTAACAGCATCAGCTCTACACATAAAAGAGATTGATGTTGCCAGTATATATGTACATGAAGGGGAAATGGAAAGGAAAATAATGTATATCAAGCATGTTCAGCGTGGGTATGTCAGATACTTAAGAATAAAATGTCTCATTTAATCCTTTGACAACCGTGTGAAGTGCACATTATTTTCCTCATCTTATAGATGAGAAATCAGAAACATGGAGAAGTTAAGGGTTTACCCAGCCTGTCTCATCTGGGCAGGCCAGTGCTATTTGCTGGTCCTACTGTGCTTGCTGCAAACTGTGTGCCGCTCCTCTTTGGAGACAGTGGGCTGAGGAAAGAGTTCCACAGAAACTTTGTGCTCCCTTGGCACGGTCTGGGAAGCCTGACTCTTAAATCAGAGCCCCACTAGCTTGAAAAGAGTCAAGGACCGGGAGTTGTTCTGGAAGGCTTTTCCTGAGTTTGAGAAGGCAGCTGGGGCTAGTAAGCATGCTTAATTAAAAGACAGGAAAAACACTTGCTATTTCTGTAGCCCCCCCCAAAGCAGTTTGTCCTTACTTTATCATTGCCTAGCACACCGAAGACCCAGTTTTGTAAGTAGACTCCCCTGAGGGAGAACAATTTTGTCCTTTTGAATAGGATAATGCCTTCACCTGGGCTTCTGATTTTCTGTAACAACACAAGCAAAGTAAGTAAGGAAAGTGACTGAGGAAGTTATAGTAGAAATCCCTTCTTTCATTTTTCTTAAAATTAAACTCTGTAATTAAAAGCACCACTTTGTTCCATTTCCAAATTTCTGACTCCAGCAAGAAGGAATTGCAAGATATTAAGTAACAGAAACATGTGGGCTCAAGGAGAACTCTGGCTTCCAGAGAGGAGATGCTGCGGTGCCCTGAGCGGTAGAAACAGCCTGTTGCGGCACACAGCTCCCTCCTCTAAACTCACCTGTTACTCAGTTGCTTTTTTAAGTTTTATTCTTTAAAACTCCAATCGCTAATTATTTTGTCTTTCCCTACAAGGCTATTCCAGCCTGTGTTCTCAAAGACAGGTTGGGAGATGCTGTCCACAGCCGTCCCCAGTCTTCTCAGAGGTCCAGTGAGCGTCTTCCCACCAGTGTCCAGTTGCCTTCTCCATCTGGCTCCCTCGACTCAAGTTCCCCCTCAAAAGCCACATGCAGCTTCCTTTCCAAGGTTTCAGACTGGGTGTGTTGCTTCCAGAAGCAGAGCTTAAGGAACGGCATTTTCGTGGCCCTGAACTACTTTATTTTTCCCCATCAACACTTCTACAATTTTTCTCTTGCTTAAAAGAGCCTGGATCTCATTATCCTGTGAACATTTTAAACACCATTTAGCAAAAAGATACGAGATTTGGGAACAGCAAGGTGGTGTTTTGTTTGTACCCTCTGCAAGCAATGGCTTACAGAAGATCATCTAAAAAGTTCCACCAGGGCTCAAGGGCTCAGATTGGGAGGTAATGGTTAAGTCAACAAGATCCTGATGTTCTCTTCTTGGCTTTCTATTAATCTGAGTGAGAAAACTCACAAGGAGGGATAATGGCAAAAGCATCAGGCACACACCAGCTCCGAATACGTTTCTACTCTTTGGAAAACCTGTGGGAACTGAAGGAGAACAGACACTGCCTTTTCTGAGACAACTAACATTTCCCCAGCAATGAGAGGAGATCCTAGAAAACACCACTAAGAAACCCCCTGAACACAGCCTCCCTGGCCGTTGTTCACTGTGACTTTAGGAGTTTGGTAGCCCTCCAAACACATTTCCAATTAAAGGGCCAGGCTCAGCTAAGAAGTGGCATGGTAGACATAGAAAGTAAATTTGCTCTCTATAAGGTTGAATTAATATAGAGGAAGTAAAAAGAGCCTTGGGAAAAGGCGGTGGTGTGGGACAATGGTCTGTATTCTGTCAGTTATATTTTAAATAGATGCTGATTGGCTAGTAGTCAGGTAGGAAGTGTAGGCAGGACAACCAGACAGGAAGTAGATGCGGGTCAATGAGAACAGAAAAATTCTGGGAAGAAGGACCTGGTTGGCAGTCCCGACCCAGCCCCCAGCCACAGAAGAAGCAAGATGTGATTGCCTCACCAAATAAGGTACCAGCCACGTGGCTAATACAGACAAGGATAATGGGCTAATATAAGTTGTAAGAGACCTCTGTGTGATTTCTTTGGGACTTGACGATTGCGGGAACCGGGCAGGACAGAAACTTAGAAAAAAAGGCAGGATGGACTTCATAGTAATTGTAATAAATCTAGATTTGTTGGCACATACCTGCAATGCCACACATGGGGAGCTGAAACATGATGATGGTGAGTTCTAGGCCAAGCTGGGCTACAGAACTCAGCGATGCCTTTAAAAAAAAGTTACCATATATGGTGTCATGTTGCACACCTGGAATTTTATCCATGCGCCCCTTAGCCTTCACAGCTGTCTTATGAGGTTAGCTGTATTATCTTCATTTAAAGACTTAAAACTGAGCTGTGGACAAATACCGGAACTAGTAAAACCAGGCGGTACTAATAGCCTGACCTCAATGCACTGTACCTTTGTTGCTCAGTAGGTGACGCTGTCTCACCTTTGCTAGTGAGGGCTGCCCCTAAGGTAAACTAGCCTGACTTTGCGGGTGCCCTGTTCAGAAAAAGTTTGTCTCCACCATAGCCTGTAGCATCTGTGAACTCAAATTCTCCGGTGCTTCCATAAGGGGAAAGCTCAGTTCTTTAGCACTTCCTCTTTTGCTAACATTTCCTCTTGGGTCGGGTTGGGCAGTGGGCACATACCTATCTTGGTTGTAAAAAAAACTAATCCCAAAAGTAATTTCTAAGAATAAAGTTCTGTAGTAAGGTTTCCTGAGTTAAAAATCTCAACTCTTATTCATTAGTTGCGTAAAACAGGGCTTTGATTCTTATTTCTCACCTATGAATGCAGACACTGTCACTAGGCCAAGCGACTATAGGGTACTGGAGGCAGTGAGTAAAGAAGACTCCGAGGCCCCCACACCTGCGAGAGATCATGCATCGTACCTGGAGATTTCCTTCTCTGTGGGACCTGTGTAGCATCTTTGCTTCCATCCAGGAATGTATTCTCCAAAGTCAACTGTATTCAAAATCAATTTTAGTCCTGTTAGTAGGCACACTGTAGAAGGCTCACTGATTTAATAGCCCTGGGAAAGTTCTGGAAGAATACAGCTTCCCTCTGCACAAGACCGCTCAGATATTGTGAGTGTTAACCTTGGGTACACTTGTACAAAGTTGCCCAGAAAAGTTGCACACATTTAATTAATCGTAGAGTTCTTTTTAATATACTGCACAGCACTAATGTGTCACAGAACAGAATTTGGAAAATGCTGGCTTAAAGTAATGATGCCAGGCTTAGTGCAACAGAAACCTGAGGATTTGTGTAAATCAGCCCCTCCTGCTTTCCACTTGAGGCAGGCCTGGGAAAGAGCAGCAGGCACCGGAGTGGATCCATTCTTGAAGGTTGGAAAGACAGCCTGTCTTTACTCAGAGTCCACTGACTCAAATGGGAATCTCATGCCCAGATTACTTTCACACAGGGAAACAAAGGAGTAATGGGAGCACAGAGAAAGGCAAGTTGTTGACTTTTTTTCAAGTGTGAAAAATATATCTGTGAGTATCATACGTGCAGGAAATGAAAGCAGAAAAGGACTACTTGGGGGAGAAGTTGTAAACCAGCTGGTGAAGAAGGGAAGGACATGATCTTGGGGGATATGAACAAGGGGTAATGATGTACATATATGTGAGTGTATGTGTGCATATATATGTAAATATATGTGTATATTACATATAGTACTATGAAGTATACATACATACACTATATGTAAGCATACTTACCTATATGCACTACTTACACATATACATATACACTCACATATATACATATATACCTACATATATACACACATATCTGCACATACACATTTATACCTACATATATACACCTACATATATACATATACACTTACATGTATACACATATACCTACATATATACATATATACTTACACATATACATATACACTCACATATATACATATATACCTACATATATACACCTACATATATACATATACACTTACATGTATACACATATACCTACATATATACATATATACTTACACATATACATATACACTCACATATATACATATATACCTACATATATACACACATATCTGCACATACACATTTATACCTACATATATACACCTACATATATACATATACACTTACATGTATACATATATACCTACATATATACATATATATTTGTGTGTATGTGTCATAATGAAACCCACTATTTTGTGTCATAACTAAACAACTTAACAACTAAACCAAGCACCTCCACAGAAACATCTGGAATGATATCTGATAAAATATTTGGGCATCATGGCCCAGCTGAGTTCACACATAAAATTAACGACCAGTTCTGCTGAGATATGTGTCTAATTTCTGGCCCATAGAATTATAAGATAACGCATTTGTGCCGTTACACGCCACTTCATTTGTGGCAGTTTGCTACGGCAGTGACAGGAAAGTAACATCTGCCTTCTATCCTTCTATTTTGCCTAAGCATCAGCACCAGTCATTTCCTACATAGGACTTGTTAGCAGTCTTAGTTTTCCTCATCACACATCGGGAGCCCTGGACCATACAGCTGCAAGCCTCCCAAACTGTATTAGTGGAAGGCATTTCTCCAAGGTCCTCTTCCTAGCTGAGGCTGGTGTCACATGTCTGTAATCCCAGGTAATCAGCAGGCTGGGGCAGAAGGACCACAAATTCAAGATCACTTAGGTCTACCATGTGAATGAGTTTAAGGTCAGCTTGGGCAACACAGTGAAACCTTGTCTCAAAATAAAAAGTTAAAAAAAAGGCTAAATGTAACTCAGAGTGCTTGTTGTTGGCATGATGCCAACACATCCAGTAACACACGCACACAAACACATGCACACACACGCACACACATACACAGAGAGAGAGAGAGAGAGAGATCACAAAAACCAAACCAAACCAAACCAAAACACCAGAATTGTGTCCCTGGGTAAAGGAAGAAGTCTATATTCTTGCTTTTTCAGATTCATAGCTGTTTGTAAACTTCCTCAGGATAAGCAGATTTTTCATAAGGCAGTGGTTGTAGGAAGACACCAGATGCTGCTTCTGGACTACTGGACCCCTTGCTCATTGTCAAGGACTGGCCCCACCAGAGACAGAATTTTTTTATCCAAGATCCTTTTTTTTTCTTGTTGCCTCTAAGAAAGGAACCCATGGTTACTCGCTGGCTCCTCATATGATGCTTCCTGCCATCTCGGTGTCCCTCCTTGTCATCTTCATAGCATAGCACACCCTGTGCTATGTGGCTTCATGCCATAGCACACCCTGTGCTATGTGGCTTCATGCCATAGCACACCCTGTCCTATGTGGCTTCATACCATAGCACACCCTGTCCTATGTGGCTTCATACCATAGCACACCCTGTCCTATGTGGGTGCAGACATGGCCACCAACCCTGTCTCTGGAACTGGGACATGCCTCCTTTCACAGTGAACTGTGCCCCTTGGTGAAGGAAGAAGTTTGTATGTTTTGTTTTTTCAAGTTCATAACTATGAAAATGAATTCCTTTGAATTAGCCTTAGCCTCTTTTTCAGTTGAATGACAATGATAGCATCATTTTCTCCGGAAAGACACCATTTCAACAGCTTCAAGTACATATATGGTCTCACTTCATGTGCCCAACCAGACTAAGGCAAAATTGTATAATAACGGTCCCCTTCCCCCAAGTCTAAGTTATTTACCCTTATCCATGGTTACTTTGCTCAATTTTAATCAGTGGTTTTGGAATTAAAAAGATAAAAGAAAATGAAGTAAACCTTAGATGGCTGTGCTCAGCTGATGCCTGCATCGTGTTTGCTAGCTGCACATCTGGAAAGATCTTTTCTTTCAGGTTCAGTGACTTTAAAATAAACAAAATGATAAATAAACATGGGTTGTTTAAAAAACATCTGCCTCCCAGGGGATGAGAGGCAATATTGTGAGGAGCTGGCCAGATAAGCCTTGATATGAAAAAGATTTGCTTCAGGAGATGCAGGGAGCTAGTTTGTTATCTCTGCTTCCTGTTTTCAGCATGGCTGAAGAAAACAAACCACAGTTATTCTTCAGTAGGAAGGCTTCTCTGAGAACAGGCAACTGTGAAGGAGTCCACTAGGAGCACAGGCTGGGCTGGTTTGAGCCGGTTTGTGACTCCTTTGCCAACCTGTGTTCAGCACCATGGACTGCATCTCTTTCTGGCAGTGACCTGTCGGTGTGAACATACAAGTCTTTCTGTCTGAACTCAAGTAAGGCTGTGCCAATCCAGTCCCATGGTTTCAAAACCATCCAGTGGTGTTCACTTGAGATTTCCAAGCCTGGCCCTCTTCCCGGTCATCCAGAACCCTCTATCCCACTATGTATAATTCATCACCCCTGGATATTTAATAATAATGTCAAACAATACAACAAGAAGGAAACTGCTCCTGCCTCCACAGCTACCTTGTCTCAGTAAATGACAGTTTTTTGCAGTTGCTCACAGGGAAGACCCTGCAGGCATCTTTGTTTCCTTGTTTTTACATCCCACAATGGCCCCTGCCTTTCCTCCAAAATCTCTCGCTGGGACCTCTTCAGATTATAACCTCCATGGTCAACCAACTCCAAACAACAGTGCTTGCTCCTGAATACCATATTAGACCCCAGTAATGTCTTACTCTCCTGCTTCCCTCAACCCAGACAACCACAGTGATAAAGAGTAACAAAGGTGGGCATGACTGGTTCATCTCCAAGTGATCCCTGGTTCTTCACTATTTCCCACATGGTACTTCCTACTTTTGTCTCTTTGGTGCTGGCTTTCTTCATGTTCTGTGGGCACAACAACTTACTCCAGTGCAGGACATTCTGCTTTCTGGCTTCCTTGGCTTGAAGGGCTTTCACTGTGAAGTTGTATGTTAACTTCCTCCTCACACCACAACACATCCCTAGGCACCCATGACAGACACCTCTGCATCCCTCACTATTTTCCATCGCTCACTTAGCATTATTCTACCTCACCAGGCTGAGTATGGGTAAACATTTTAGCCCATTTCTTCCCTAACATACAAAGTCAATAGAGCTTCCCTTATCTACTTTGGTAAACTGTATTCCTAGAAGCTAGAGTGGAACTTATACAGAACAGGGGCTCAATAAATTAGTGTTATGCAGCCAGCACCACAGTCAAGTTTGGAACATACCACCACCCAGCCAGAAACCTGTACTGTATTGCTCAGCCATCACTTTATTGTCCTCCAGATTTCTGCTCATATGCAACCACTATCCTACTTTCTGTTTCTACATTCTTGTCTACTCTGGACTAGATAAATGAATGGGCTCACACAATCAGTGATCTGTAACCAACTTCTCTTACTCAGCATAATGTTTCTTGAAACAGTGTGACATAGTGAGAATACATCAGCATTTCATTACCTTTTGTCAAGGAAAAGTGTCCCATTGTACAGAAGAAACAAAGTTACTTTCCGCTTTGTGTGGTGAAAAGTTCACACTTGGATTTCCAGTTTATTTGTCCCTGAGAAATAGCCATGTGTCATTTGGTTAAGGAGGCGCCATATCATGATGGAGAAGTCCCAACATGGGTTAAATTGGACGTCCTAAGAGAGCCAATAGAGGACATTTGATTCCCAGGGTTGCCAGCTGCATCCAGTGCCAGGGGAAGTGAGAAAAGAGCTTCTGTCGCTGGACACCTCAGGTGTTTGTCATAGAAGCACACTTAACTTATCCTAATGAAATTATATCCTATAGAAAAATTAGCATATGTTCATAATCAAAGAAAAGTTGAATGACTTAGTGAAGGTCATCTACAAAGCTTTAGCCAGGGACTCAAAATGAGCCTAACAGTGTGGGTGGCCATGGGTGAGCATTTCTCAGAGGATCCATGGGAAGCGAGTCCACTTGGGTGTTTGATAACGGTGGTACAATAGTCCCAGAATCAGCAACTGTGACCGTGTTTATTTTGAAAGGACTATGCACGAAGACTTAAAGAATTGTGTCAGGATAGAGAGAAAAGAAAGAAAGAGCCAGAAACCTCTATCTTCCACGAAAATGGTGGGATCAGGATCTGACTCTAATACATGAACTGACTTTGTGGATTCCATTCCCTATGGAGAGATACCTTGCTCAGCCTAGGCACAGGGTGAAGGGCTTGGTCCTGCCTCATCGAGGTGATGGGACAGACTTAGTTAACTTCCCAGGGGAGGCCTTACTCTCTCTGAGGAGTGGATGGGGGTGGGGTGAGGAGAAGGTTGGGAGAGCCGGAGGAGAGGACGGAGAGGGAACTGGGATTTATATGTTAAAAAAATTGAAAAGAAAAAACCATTAAAACACAGACACACACACACACACACACA
>LOJH01030273.1:4852-16142 GCA_001685095.1 Ellobius talpinus | reverse complement strand
ACACACACACACACACACACACACACACAGTCTGTCGCCCAGCAGGGCTTCCTCAGAATGTTTGGAGAGCTGGGATGTGTGTGTGTCTGCATGTCTCCCTGTGTGTGAATATGCGCATTTGGGGAGACTGTACAGAGGATGTAGGCTGCCAGGCCTCGGTGTGTCAGGCATGACCAAGGAGAATTGAGCCAGGGACATTGCTCGGAATCTCAGTCAGCTTTGGAGGTACGTGGTACTTAAGGGCACTTTCCGGGGCTCTGGACTCTTCCTGCCTTGCAGTTGCTACAGAGGCACTGATCCCTTGTTGAGTTGTTGAGAGATACAGGTGTTGAACTGATTTTGTGTGTGTGTGTGTGTGTGTGTGTGTGTTTGGGTGTTTGGGTGCTCATGCATGTTTGTGTGCATGTGTGCTCTTGTGTCCAGCTGCGGATGTCACTGTCAGCAGGCCAGGCTGTGGGAGGAGAAGCTGGGGGGAAGGGGCAGCTGCTGGCGGTACCTGGAGGAATGTGGTGGAAGCTGTAGCCCTGGCTGTTGGCTTCAGTGACGGAGGAGGGGCATCTCAACACCAGGAGCTGCATCGTGGGGGCTGGGCATGTTTGCATGTGTATTTGTTGCTTGGCTCATGCTGTTTCTGTAGCCTGTGGACACCTGTGGGACATGTCATGTCTAGATCAACCGCAGGGCATGTGGGCTTGCACATGCCTGTAAATGTTGTCTGGTATGTGGGTGAATGTACACTGGGTGAACACACGGTCTCAGCTACCTATGGGCCCTACTGCTATACATGGTGGACAGGGGACCTCTGGACCAATATCCCTTCGGCAGGAAAAGAAGAGTAGGAAGACATTGGGGAGAAAGAAGTGTGTGTGATGTCAGTGAGAACCTTGGGCTGTGACATCAGCTTCTGGCTATTGGTGACGTCACTGGGACAGCAGTGTGAGGGCTACCCTCATGGGCCTGGGCATGTGATATCACTGTGCACCTGTGGGGCTGAGTGTGGTCCTGTCCCCTGGGAGGGGGAAGAAGAAAGGAAGGGGATGGAGCCTCAGAGCAAGCAGTCTCTCCCAAGGAGCCCCCATTTCCTGGTGGTCCTCCTTTTCTTAAGACCCCTCCCAGCGCAGAGGCAGAGGCAGGAGGATCTCCATGCCACTTGCTAGCCTCTGAGCCTCTCAGCTCTGTGTTGGCCTTGTCCCAGAAGCTCACGCACTGTGGGCACCCATGTTTGTAGTTGTTCATGTGGGTGCATGTGCATACATCGAGGGATCCTGGGGCCTTGGGTTCTAATCTCAGTTTGCCAGTTTTTGACTTTTGTGATTTGGGCATTCTCTCCCCACTTCCCTGTCAGGTCTTTCACCTGTCACTTGTGGAGGAGGCTGGAGGTGAAGGATAGGGTCACAGGAACTACAGTGGGCCCTTTGGTGCCTAGCAATGGGGAGGAGCTCAACCATGCCAGCTCTATCTTCCATTTCCTAGACCAGCCCCTCCCCCCCCCCGGCAACTCCTGCTTGAACTTTGCAAAGAATTTTATTCTTTTCTTTCCCAGGATCCTCACTACCATCCCATAGGTGGGCGGATTGGCTGCTGGTCACAGGGCTGCGCTTAGGCAAACTGAGGTCAATGAATTCTTTCCTCCGCAGGGTGGCTGCAGGGACACATCAGATCAGCAGGGAAGGGGACCTTTGTGCCACAGGGGGTGAGGTGAGTCAGGGTGGCAGCTGGGTTGAAAGGTTACTGGCTACAGTGGAGGTTGCCTGTGGCTTCCACAGATTTGCATAGAGACAGGTACACCCAGGTGCTGATCCTTCTCTAGTGGGGAGGGCCTAGGGTCTCTGATACCCCCATGCTTTCTCCTCCATGTGGCCTCCTTGTCACCCTAATACTGTTCTGGAGGCAGATTGGAGTGCTAGGACCACCTCTGCCATTACTGGTTGTGTGACATTCTGTAAGTAGGAAGGACTGACTGCTTAACCTTAGGATTTGACAAGTGAGGTCAGGCCCTGCACATCCCTTGCCTCTGCTAAGATTCCAGAGTCCAGGTCCTTCCCTTGCCCCAAACCTCTCCCTACCCCCTGTGCTGCGCTAGCCAAGTCCACTGCTTCCAAGTTTGACACTCCGTACCCATCAGGCTGCTTGGGTGAGAACAGTTAAGAAGGCTAACGCAGTTGTCTGCCTCCAGCTGTCCCAGCCGATCCCTGATCAAATTAACCTCCTCCTGGCTCAATGAACACCCAGGACAGAGGCTCTGACACCGTTCCTGGGCATCATGTCTGGGCTTGGGATAATAGAGCTCCCTTTCATTCAGCCAAGCCCTGCACACAGTTCTCAGGGAAGCCCTTGAGGGGCCCTGAGGACTGGAGAGCCACCTGGGCAGGGCAGAGGAAGGGGTTGGCTTCAGAGAGCAATGACCAACACAGTGGTAATTCGGAGAAGTATATCAGTGAAGCTCTCTCCAGCCCCTGCCTAGGCCCTGGTTTGAGATACAATCGATAACTCATAGGTATAATCTATGGCTCTTGCTTCATCCCGCAGAATCCTTGTGTAGTAAGAGCAACTGTTATTCCTCATTTCACAGACAGGACACAGGGAGATTGCAGACCAGCTCAGGGCCACAGAGCAGTGGAATCCAGGCCAAAACTTTACAGGTTGACTCTGAAACCAGCTTCTATTCATTGCTAAACTCCTCTGCCAAGTGGGCCTGGGTCCTCTCATCTTGGCCAGTTACTAGTGCCCTCTCTGGGCATTGTGGCACTCAGTTGTAAACGGGCACTGGGATCTGACCATATGGGAAGCATATGGTGGGGGGGACCTTGTGTGATGACCTGTAGGGACAGTGGGGCCAGTCCCTGGGTCTCAACTCTTCCAACATTTCTTTCTCTGTCTCCACCCCAGGGCTGCGACATTCCTGAAGGCTGTTCTCTGATTCTGGCCTTCCACGATGTCTCCAGCATTGTGTTAGTGGGTACTTGGCGGGGTGTGTGTGTGTGTGTGTGTGTGTGTGTGTGTGTGTACATCCTGCCCTTTCCAGCCTGTACTTCTCATCTCCTGAACTGTGCAAACTGTGCAGGAACCAGTTCAGGAAGTGGGGAGGGTCTGGGCATTACATTCTACCCCCCAGGGTTATGTCGTGAGCTGGGAGAGGGTAAGGCACATCCTCCCTGTCACCCCCTCTCTCTAGGGGATGTGGGAAGTGACTCCCAAGGGTTGTTGGTCTGTCTGTTCTGAGTCAGCTCCAAGACTCAGACTTGACTCAGTTTCCCTCTTGAGTGCTGTCTCTTTTCCACTACAGTCCTCCTGGGGTCTTGGAGACACAGATGCGGGGCCTGTTTGCCTGTCCTCTCTGCCCTTTTCACGACCCGGGAGGGATTTCACAGGTTTGCTTACTTGCTGAGCCATTTCTGGTCTGTCTGTCTCCCACTGCCTGCCAAGCTCCATAGGTTCTCAGAAAACACTCATCAAACTCACATTGCTTTCATCTCTTTGTGGATGGTTGATGTTGTTCTCATTCAGATTGTGCACACATCTGTGCACTGTTCACCCAGAGAGAGCAGCAGGCCCCAGGGCTCAGACAAGCGCCTCTGGAGACGAGTTCTAAGCCTCTGGCACACAGTAGGTCTTGCTTGACAGGCAGTCTTCATTAGTGAGTCTTCTGATCAGGAAGGGCTGGAGCTGCAGGCTGGGGGCAGGTGTTGTGCAGTCCCTGGCTGGCTGGGGGAGGCTGGGTCGCCTTCTGTTCTGGGCAACATAGAACTCCCTTGAGCCAGCACCTGCTCTATGCCAGAGAGGCATGAGAGACTCTTTTGCTTGTTTAATTTTGGCTGTTGACGTCTGGTGGTGGAAGCCGGGAGCTTGGCCAGGTGGAGAGAGCAGTGTAGGCCAGGGTGGTGGAGGTAGGGAAGCCTGGAGTGGATTTTGAGAAGGCAAATCTAGACTTGTGGTTTGCCGCACGGCCCGTGAGTGCCAGGTGGAGAAACCGGGCATCGTGCATCGTCCGCGTGGTTTGGAGCATGCAGATCTCTCGGGTCTGTTAAAATGCAAGTTTTGAATGCTTGGTGTGACTTCAGTTCACATGGGGTGGGGTGAGGGTTCAGGAACCACACTTCAACACTTTCCTTGATAATCAACTCATTCATGTTTGTGGTTGGATGACAGTGAAGTGTATGGCAGGGTATGTTACATGTTCCTTCGGGTTTTTGAGACTCTTCCCACACTATGAGGAGGCAGCAAGGCTATCCTGGTCTTCCTGAGGAACCTGAACTAAGAGCAGAACCCTGCCACGTGTGACGCAGGTGGATATGGACCGGCAATCTTTAGCGTGCTGTGGTTGCTATTCTGCATGGATTCTGAGAGCCCCTAGATGCCACTTGGTAGCACTCCTTGGCACATATGATCAAGAGGAGACAGTCTGCGGTCCCGTATTCGAGGTGAGCACAGCTGGTAAGGCCAGGTCTTAGAGGCAAAGAGCTGGAGAGTAACTGACCAGCACCTTGGACAGAGTACCAGTTCCTCCACGGAACTGGGCCTGCGGCTGCGCACCGGAGGGTGCTGAGCCAGGAAGGCATCCCAGAGGAGGCACGTATTCCGTGGGCCGGGGTTGGTCTCCCGGGTCGCCGCTGCCCCAGACACATCCTGCGGCTTCTCGTCCCCGCCTGGCGTCGCCCGCCCCCGACTCGGCCGCCGCTTTCCGCCTTACTTCCCTGTGCTTAGAATTTGCAGCCGCAGCCGCTGACGCTCTCGCAGCCAATTTCACGGGCTCTGGGCTCGGTTCGGTGCGCAGGATGGATAGCAGCCGGCGGGGGCGGGTCGGGGTGGGGGTGGGGACACAGCGAGGCCCGCAAGGTGGTGGGGCAGGAGCGTGCCCCAGTCAGACTGGGATCCAATGCGCATACCCTGGGAGCACTGCAGAGGGTGCAGGCATGGTCGTGAGTCCTGGGATTGGGTGGCAGGTGTGCTTTGGTCCCTGTGCCTGGGAGGGGTTCCCTGTGTAGGCAGGCTTGCGGACATGTATGTGTTGGCGTGTGAAACTCTGTAGGGTGTCCTGTGCACGGGGGCGTGTTTGTCTGGGTGCCTTTGGCAAGTTTGAATGTGCGAGCAGTCCACAGTAGGGGGCTAGTGTGTGTCTGTGGGTGTGCTGATGTGTGTCTCTGCAGTGTTCCCGGGAGTGTTGACACAGCTGTGGGGCTGTGTGTTAGGACTTGTGCCTGTATGGCCCCCTCCCCCCAGTCCAGGCTCTGTGGGCGTGTTGGTTCTGTCTGAGTGCACTGTGTGGGTGTGTGTCTAGAGTGTGTTCCATGGGATGCAGCCCTGCCGGCCAAGGGTCTCAGTGGGCTCTCCGCTAGGACTGGGAGCCATTCTGTAAGCCCCCAGTCTTTCTCACCCTTCCTGCCTCTGGGTGGGGGTGAAGGAACCCAGGCAGGCAGGGCCTCAGTGTTTATGTTCTGGGTGCACTGGCTGCCAGTGCAGGGTGGGTTTACATATGTTTGTGAATGGCACTGGCGACGAAGTGAGGTGTGAGCCCCTGCCTGCGGGGGAGGTCTGGGAGTGCCATCTGGGCTGATGGAGGATGTAGGACCAGACAGGCGAGGGGCCCGTGTGTGTGCCCAGCACGTGTGTATACATTCAGAGACTGGGCTTGGCCTCCTTCATCCCTGTCCCAAGTATGTCTGTGCAGGTGGAGGGCAGACAGCTATGTCAGCCTGTGGTGAGAGGCTGGCAGGGCAGGACTGGGCAAAGGGTATGTGCCAGTTATGTGGAGTTCTGAATGAGGGGGGCATGCTGGGTCAGGGGGCTTGTCTTTACTGGCTGCTGCCCATGGTGTGGCTTCAGTCCATGAGAGAGGCTAGGCATTGCTGGTGATTTGGATGGCTGGCAGGAAGGAGACACAGGTGGGTACTGAGATGAGTGAAGGCTGGATGTATGGGCAGTGGGCATTAGGTGAGTGTGTCCAGTGTGCGGCCGCGACTGTGGATGAGGGGATTTGAGAGGTCCCTTCAGACTCAGGTGCCCATCAGGGAGTCAGGAATTGAGCGGCAGAGTTGGAGACCCTCTGTTCACAGAAAATCTTCCCATCTGTTGATCACTCTTCTGCCACGGGAATTCAAAGATGTCTGGTGACTCCTGGCCTCTCGCTGTATCCCTGAACCCTGTGGTATGCCTTGGGGAGTCCTTCTGTGTTTCAAGGCCCTTCCCCTCAGGTGCTCCTCTCCCACTGGCGCTCTTTCTACTTCTGTCTGTAACCAGTTTGCCATATGATCCATCTTTAATCCCCCATCTCTCGTCCCTGCTCTCGCCCCCTTTCCTGTCTTCCGTGCGCTCTCTCAGTATCTCTCCGTGTCTCTCCATCTCTCTCCCCATGCCTCTGTCTCTGTCTCTTGCCCTCTCCTCCCGTATGTCTCTGTCTTCATCCCTCCATCTCTCTCTCTCTCATCTCTCTGACTTCTCCCCCATCTTACCATCTCACCCCATGTCTCCTCATATCTCTTCATCTTTCTCCTCTCTCCATCCTCCCCAATCCCTTTCCCTCCCCGTCTCTCTCCATTCCATCTCTTTATCTCTGTCTCTCCCCACGTCTCAGCCGCCACCTTCCTCCATCTCTGTCTCTAGATCTGTCTCCATCGCTCTCCCTTTCCCTCCACCCCTCCCTTCCCTCGGCCTCTTCTCTCTCACACTGATATCATTTGTGGTATATGCTGTTGCCATGGGAAACCTAAGAAAGAAGTGAGTGTACCCTTCAAGACTTCAGCATTTTCCCTCCTCCCTCCTCCTGCTGTCCCCTCCCTCTCTTCCTTCTCTCCCTCCCTCCCTCTCTCCCCCTCGCCTCCTGGCAGAGCAGAGGACTGAGGAGCTGCTGCACTGGGCCAGGACCCAAGATCCTATTGCCACCGCTGCTGCTGGGGCTGCCTAGGGGACCTCCTTGAGACCCGGGTCAGGGACAAAGCCTCACTGGCTGCAGGGCCCCCCTTTGCCGGCAGACATCTGGTAAGGACAGGGTCCTTATGACTGTGAGTGTGTGGCTGTTTGTGAGCACAGCTCACATGACCTGGCCTTGCAAACCTGTGATGTAGCCCAGCTTCAGCCGGCTGAGGTCCCTTCCTGCCCGTCCCAGGCCCTGCCCCCAGCCATGGGCACCCCAACCTTGCCTCTTCCTGGCTCTCTTTTCCTAAGGCCTCAGAGGCTCCTGGCAAAGTGGCAGGCTGTTGGGGGCTGGGACAGTACTTCACTGTTGGTGAGAAGGAACCCCCCCGCCCCCCGCTTCCAGCCTCTTTGCCTAGCTTAGAGGCTGACACTCCTTGGCCTGTGCAGGGGGATGTCTATATTTGCTAGGAGTGGGGGACCAGCCTGGGAGAACATGGCCCCGTTTCCCTCCAATGGGGGCTTTTCACCAAAGAGCAGGCTTACGGAGGGTCTAGGTGAGAGCTGACTGCAGAAGATGCTTCCTGTATGCATGTGGGGTCTGATTTCAGAGGTGGCAGGGAGAGCAGCCTGACACCAGGAGCCTGCAGGCAGGCAGGCAGGCAGCCAGCACTGTTCCAGTTGAGCTATGGTTGGTGGCTGCCCCGGAGAGGAGAGGCTGTCACTGTCAGCAAGGCTGTGTTGGTGGTGGCCACGTGGAGGGAGCTGTTGTCCAGGCAAGCGGGCGGGCGGGCGCTGAGTGACAGCAGTTGCTGTGGCATTGTGGTCTCCATGGAGAGAGGAGGAGACAGTGAGGAGGCTGGTTGGCTGGGCTCAGTGTTGGTGGTTGCTAAGCAGAGAGAGATGCTGTCTCTAAGGTGTGGTGGTCTCCACGTGGAGGGCTGAGGCTACTGAGGTGTGCAGGTCCCAGAAGGGGCTTCTGCAGAGGGAAGGTGTGGTGGAGGAGTAGCAGGGAGGGGGCTTCAGGGAACTCAACATTGTTGTTATGGGGTGAAGTGGATGTTTGGGGGGTGCTTTCCCGTGGGTAGGCCCGAGCTTCTTGTCCCTTCTACTGCCCTTTCAAAGCTTTCTTTTGTTTTCTGAGGGGACCATGGCCTGTCTGGGATTCTCTTAGCCTCTCCCCTCAGGGAGTTTGCTCTTCCAGGTCCCCATCTGGACACATGCTCATTTCTTGTTTCTGTGCATGCTGGAGACCCGCCAACCCAGTGCAGTGCTCTGGGCATCTGGCATTATTTCTGCCTTTGAGGTCCGAGCTGAGGCAGTTCATTGTCTGAGGTCACCCAAGAAGTCCAAGCTCCTGGCTGCTGAATACCCAGTTTTCCAGCACCCCCTTCCCCGGGGATCCTGCCTCTGTCTCTCCCACTCCCTGGAATTCCCTGGAAGCAATATTTCCTTGAAATAATAACAGGAAGTAGTTAAGAAGAATGCTGAACTTCTGGGTTTGAGTCCTGTGACCCTGTGCCTTGGTTTCCTGCTCTGTACAATGGGAAAGAGGTCTCTGTCTCCCAGGGTGGCTGTGTTTGGGACACAACATGGATACCTAGCATGTTTCTGGGTCATAGCTAACTCACAGCAAGTGACACCATTACTGTCCTCTTAAAGGTGACTTCAATGTGATTTTCTGCTATTCGTGGGAGGCCAGTGGTCATGTCCCTAGAGATCTGCCTCCTCATGTCCTTTTCCCTAGTTCTCTAGGAATGGGAGGAAGGTCTCTTGGTGGCCAATCAGCATGGAACTCTGTGTGTTTGTAGGCTCTGCAATCGGGTCTTCTGCTGCCTGCTTCGTGTGCACTGGCCCCAGGGGTCTCACCCACAGCTATTGCCCAAATCCCCGTTTTCTGCCTTCCTTTTGGGGTTCTGTGTTCTTAGACTTCTAAACTAGCCATGGTCTGAGGCACTGCCCACCTAACTCACTTAGGGAATGTATATCCTGTCTACTTTTGTGGCACCACAGGGTTACTAAGGTAAGGGACTGAGAGGGGGTACTAAAGGCGACACTGGACATACTTGAGGTACAGACAAGATGACCGTCTTCAAGGAACAAGGATCTTGGTTCAGGTTCTGGTCTAGAATGGTGACCTCGACAGTGGAGAACCCCTTGCCCCTTACCCTCTCACCCAGTCAGCCTTCTTTGCATTGCCTGGGGGAGGGGACAGAAGGCTGTTCTGGGTGACCTCAGCTGATGTTAAGAGGTCCAAGCATCTCTCAACCTTAGCTGGGCACAATACCAGACTTTGACAGGGTTCAACAGATATGAAGTGGGCAGGGGGACTGACAGGAGCCCAGAGCTGGGGACAGCCAGGCTCACGTGGTCCCCCTCTGTAGGATCTCGGGAGCTGCAGTTTCCTTGCCTGTAAAACGGGAGCCAGGATAGTGCAATGAGGAGAACTTTAAATGAACTAGGGTACGAAGAAGACATCCCCAACTAATGGGGCCGGTGACCTAGCTCCTGGGTGTTGAGCACCTACTGTCCCTCTGGACAGTTTTGTCTCTCTGGACCTCTTCACTCTCTTTCTACTTATGGCTTTGAACACAACTAATAGTGCTTTTTAATTTTTAAAATTGTTATTATATGTGTATGTCTGCATGTATGAATGTGCACCATATGTGTGCCTGATGCCTGAGGAGGCCAGAAGAGGGTGTTGAATCACCTGGAATTGGAATTATAGATGGTTGTGAGCCACCATCAATAATTGGTGGTGCTGAGAATTAATCCCTGATTCTCTGGAAGGGCAACTGGTACCCAACTGTGGAGTCATCCCTCTAGTGACTATTAATTTGTCTTTATTGTGTGTGTGTGAATGTGCCTGCTTGTGTGTGTGTATGTGTGTGTGCAAATGTGCCTGTTTGTGTGTGTGTATATGTGTGTGCATGCGCACTGCACACATGTGTGTTCTGGTGTGGGCATATTTGTGGAGAACAGAGGATATCCTTGGTTGTCATTTCTCAGACACTGTTCAATTTCCCTTCCTTCTCCCTCCCTCCCTCCCTCCCCTCTCCCTCCCTCTTTTCCTCTCTCCTTCCTTCCTTGCTTCCTTGCTTCCTTCCTTCCTTCTTTCCTTCCTCTTTCTTTCAAGACGTGGTCTCTCACTGGCCTAGAACTCACCATGTAGGCTAAACTGGCTGGCCCGTGAAGTCCAGGTTCCATTCTGTCTTTACTTCAATAGCAGTGAGATTGCAATTAAGCATCTTTTAATCTGAAATTTTAAAGAAATGTGTATCCTGGGGATTGAACTTAGGTCTTCCTGCTTGGAAGCAAATGTCTCTCTGTGAGTTGTCTCTCTAGCCTAGGACACTGATTGTGGCAGGGTCTGTGGAGCTCAGGTTTGCCATGAAGGTGAGGATGACCTTGAATTCCAAATCCCCCTGCCATCATCTCCTTAGTACTGGGGTCATGGGTGTGTGCTGCCCAGCTTTGATATATTTTTTTCTTAAAAATGATTTATTTATTCTTATTTTATGTCCATTAGTGTTTTGCCCTCATGTATGTCCACATTAGGGTGTCAGATTTCCTGTAACTGGAGTTACAGAAAGTTGTGAGCTGCCATGTGGGTGCTTGGAATTGAACTTGGGTCCTCTAGGAAGAGCAGCCAGTGCTCTTAACCACTGAACCATCTCTCCAGTACCCTTTGATACCTTTTTATTTATCTGTTTGTTTACTCTCTGACCTGTAACCCTGTAGTGTATGGGCTCCCCAGAACAAGTTACTGCCCAGTCCCAGTGCCTGCAGAGGATCTGGCACACAGAATGTCATTAACTATGTGATGAGTACGTGGGAAGGTAACCCTGCCATCAACCTGGCAGCTCAGTCTTTTCAATCCCATTTTACACAGGGCAGGAGTGAGGCTGGCTGGGCCTGGGCAGCTGGTGACGGGTCCTGTGTTTGAGCCCTGGGCTGATGGGCTTTTGTCTGCTACACTGCAGCAGAGTCTTGCTGAGAACCTTTATGTCCCAGGGTTAGGACTTGATCCAAGCTCCAGAGGCAAGATCACAGAAAGCTCTTGGATGAGGAAAGCTTAAGACGAGAGGGAGAGTTGGTAGTAGCCATTGGAACAGTCAAAAGCAGTCAAGTCAGCAGTTCATTAGCTGGGTGACCGTAGGCAAATTATGGAACCATTTTGTGCCCTCAGTCTATGTGACTGTAAAATGGGAATCCTCTCTCAAAGTCTTTAGGGCACAGCTACTTTTGCCTTTAATGTGCAGGTTTGGCTTTGAGACCCCCTCCCCAGAGCGGAAAGATAGTATCTGTGAGCCACCCAGTCTAGCCACCCTTACAGTTAGCTTGCATGGAACTGAAGCTTTGATTTCTTGTGCATATGTGAATTCTTGTGTGTGTGCACGTGTGTGTGTGTGTGTGTGTGTGAGAGAGAGAGAGAGAGAGA
>LOJH01030272.1:0-10136 GCA_001685095.1 Ellobius talpinus | reverse complement strand
TGGAAGAGCAGGCAATGCTCTTAACCACTGAGCCATCTCTCCAGCCCCTCATCTGTTATTTTTTTAACTAGCAAAAAAGTAAATATGATGTCCCTAAAGAGCCTAAATAAGAATAAGCCAGGTACTAGCTAAGCAAATTATTGGCATATGCATTCAATGGAACAACAGAAAATTATTAACATGATGGTGTTCGTCTCTATTTTCTGAAACGTGTCCATAATAATTCTAATTTTTACTGCTGAGGATAGAACCCTGGACCTTATACATGCTAGGCAGGCCTTGTACCACTGAGTTACATACCAGTCCCTTGAAATAATTCTACATGGAGAAAAAAATAAAAACAGGTCTCAAAGCAATGTCTATAAAAGGATTCCATTTTTACTTTTGCAACTATAAAATACACACATATTCAGGATACACAGTGAGAGCCTGTCTCAAAAATATATATGCATATAGACATTTATTACAACACAGACTTTTACTCATAGGAAAAGCTGGAAAGTTTTATATCAAAATATTTTTTTAGATTTTTCTGAAATTTTGGCAGCTTTTTCAGTAAAATCTTTTTTTAAAAAATAATCTTCTTGGTAGTCTCTAATTTTTAAAGTTTATTTGTTTTGTATGCTGTGTGTGTGGCTGTGTAGGTCTGAGGACAACTTGCTGGAGTGGGTTTTCTTCTTCTACCATGTGGGCCTCCAGGACAAAGTCAGGCTGTCAGGTTTGGCATCAATCTTCTTTATCTGTTGAGCTATCTCACAAGCCCAGTTCTGAACCTGAGGCTGATCTGGAACTCACTCTGAAATCCATGGCTAAACTTTTCAGTGTTTCAGTGTTTAATCGGCAAATAAAAATTGTATACATCCAAGACACGCACAGTCCTGGGCATTTTCTTTTATAATAAGAACAAAAGTAATTGTTACTTTAGAAAGAAAATTCCATATTATTAGGCAGAGTTGTACCTGTGTGGGCATTGCTCTCATCTGTAGCCCATGCTACCCCAGTTCTCTTAAGCGTTTGAAAGAGTTCTACTCACAGAGAAGGGTCAGTGGGAGCTAAGCACAGTGGTACATGTCTGTCATTCTAGTATCTGGACAGCTAAAGCAGGAGGACCACAATTCAAGGCCCATCTGGGCTACAACTGCAGGATCCTGTTTAAAGAAAAAGGAGGTAAGTTTGCAAAAAAAAAAAAAAACCCAACAAAACCAAACAAAAAACCCCTTTCTTGTGGTGCTGGAAATGAAATCCATGATCTGACATGCTAGCCAATTGTTCTGTCACTGAGCCGTTCAACTTATGCTGGGTTCAACTTATGGAGTTCAAATGTCTCAGTTTATGGGAAAATGTTTAATTATTGCAATTCAAAGAAAAAAACTGGTTTCTTCTTTTTTTAACTCTCTAGCCAAGATCTTTTCTCTGGCAGATTTAAAGAGCTTTGTGAATCCCATGTACATGATTTTGCCAGTCACTTCTGTGGCATAAAAGGGCTGCAGCCTACTCTCTTGTACAGGAAGAAAAGCCTAGGAATTCACGTGTCTGCATTCTGAAGCTACTTTGCACACTAGAGTGTATTCAAGTCAAATGTGTTTTAATTCAAGTCAAATGTGTTTTGCTTTGAGATTGTGTCTCACTATGTTGCTCTGGCTGGCCTGGAACTTGCTAGAGACACTATGTTGGTCTTGAATTCAAAGGGATCTGCCTGCCTCGGTCTCCTTAGGACTGAGATGAAAATCATTCACTACCATGCTGGGCTAAAACAATGTTGGTTTAAGGTATAAAAAATTAAAAAAAATCCATAGCTCTAGCTAGTCCTGTTTTCCTCTCAACATTTTGAGCATCCATGAGATGTTTGTTATCTCTTACTTGGAACCAGCTAGAGGTAGGCACTCCTACAGGTGTGGTCATTATTCGGTTTACAGAGAAGGAAGCCAAGATTCACCCAGGTGGGCAATTGGCCCAAGCTCACACTTGAGAACCATTAGACACAGTATCCACACCGTTTCCCTAGGCTGTCCTCTTGATTATGTGGCACTAAATTCTTTCTTATTATAAAAAAGATTTACTATTTTTATGTGCATGTGTGTGCACCTACATGAGTTTATATGTACCATGTGCCTATGGGGGCTCCAGGAAGACAGAAGAGGGTGTTGGATTCCTGGGTGTAGTCACAAAGAGTTGTGAACCACCATGCAGATGCTGGGACTTGAATCCAGACACTCTGCAAGAACAGAAAGTGACCTTTATCACTGCGCCACCTCTCTAGCTTTCTAAAGTCTTCCTAGAAATAGGAAGCCATGTAATTTTATTGTTCTTACTGGATACTATCAAAAGGGATTGATGCTGAGGGGATGGGTCGCAGGGTAACAGGTCGAAACAGTGGCTTTCCCAGAGAAACTCATCCTTATGGTCAAGTAAGATATAACTAAACACACAGAGACATAAACACATATACACACGTGCACATGTGCTCATGCATGCACACACATGCACACACACACACACTGGAGCCATAGCTTATGAATAGCAATGAGAAAGGATACAGTGGTACAATACTTGTAACTTGTTTTTAAAAATTAGAGTATAAAATAAGCATAGACAAAAACAAAAAGAGACGCTTGCTATAGTTTATTATTTATCAGGTGGACACAGTAAAGATAGGCCAGGTGTTTCACCTGTGGGTCATCAGTTCCCACTGTCTCAAGAATTACAAAGTCTGAACTGGAAGTAATAAAAATGAGACATAGTCCCAAAGTGACTTCCTTAGGGCTTTCTACATTTTGGCTAAGACTATGGATTTCACTGGTGAAACTCAAGGCATAGTATATTGAATGCGAGAAAGGGGTTGCTTATTTATTAGTTTTTGAGACAGACATTTATGTAGCCCTGGAGTACTAGGATCGTAATGTGCCCCACCATGATGCTTGAAATGGGGTTTCATTGGTGAAATTAAAGATATTCAAGATAAAGGCCTTTTCAGAAGCTCTTAAGGCCGTCTCTACCCTTGCATCAACAGTGTGCTCCAAGGACAAACCCAGCAAGGTTTGGAATGGCTCTGGAGGCTTCCCAGAGTCCAACCTCTCCATCAGAACTATTCATTAGAGCTGTGTACGAACCCAGGAAGCTGTGCTTCTCTCTGCAGTATTTCCATAGCTCCTCTGATGGGCCTTCTGGGCAAAGTATGATTGGGGTTTCAAGAAGGGCTGGCCCTTTACCAAGCCTATGAAGCAGGTTGAATTAAATGTCCGTACTTGTGAAATTGTTAGTTGATCAGTTCCCAGGTTTGTAGCAGAGGTGAGCCTACCTGCACGGATTCATTAAACCTGGTAGTAAGGTAGTCAGGGAGGAGCTAAAACCCTCATCACATCAGGTCTTCTAGAATCTTCTTTGTTGCAACTGTTTTCTACCAAAAGATTCTGGGTTGCTCTTGGCCAGAGCACCTTTGGGTAGTCACAACAGGCAAATGTGAAACATGTAGACTTGAGGAAGGGATTCCACGCATTTGTCTTTCTGTCTGATGCTAAGCCTCTGTCTTCTTCAATAACGTAGTTCGTAAGCCCCTCCCCCTAAGAAGTAATCCAGGCTTGTCTAGTGGATACATCAAATGATTAAGAATTCTGTCACTTCTACAATCTAATTCATTAACTTATCTGTCATTGTTTTTCATTCTGTTACTGACAACAGGTTTTTACAGCATATAATGTACTGCTTGCTCTGGGTTAAGCCAGTACTGTCTAAAGCACTAAATAGTAAACAAAAAAATCACAACAATTCTATGATTTCATCCTCTTGATAATGCCGATTGACATCACCACTCCCATATCCAGATGCAGAGAGCTAAAACTTCAATCTGTAAAGCTAGATCCATTCATTTCCAAACATACTCCCTACTCAGAATTACCAGAAAAAGCAAGCATTCAAAAAAAAGCAAGTATTCAGAAATTGAATATTTCTTTTGCCACGCTTGCCCCGACCCTCGTGCGGGGATTGAACCCGGGGTCTTACACACATCAGACAAACGCTTCACCACAGAGCCATATTCCCAGGATTTATGACCGTGATTATTTACTCATTATATGCTGTGCATAATTTTGTTGGTACTTCAACATTTTATCAGAAGCACTTTTGGGGAGGAAAAACTAGATGGATGTCAGATTATGTGAGCCAACTTACTAGCTCTTTCACTTTTAATTATTTTGATTGGCATGTGGTTAGAAGTATCTAATGACCTCTTAGAGCTGTGGATTAAATCACTCCCAGGGAATCTGACTTTGCTCCCTGTCTCCAGCCTACTCAGGCTCCTTGTATGCCCTTCCCACACGCACCCCTTCTGCCTGCCAATCCAGACGAAGAAATCCTCTGCTTCATGCTCTCTGACTTGGTACAGGGGCGGCTTTCCCGTAGAATACCTGCCTGCCTTCTACCTTGTTTAACACCTTGTTTTCTTGCAGAACCCAGTTCTTACACTAACACACTTTGGATAGCTAGTCGATTCCTGCCCTCTGCACCTCTGTCTGACCTCACAGGAAATCCCCTTCCCACCATGGGTGAGATGGCTCAGCCAGTGAAGGTGCTTGCTGCCAAGCAGGATGAACTAACTTTGATTCCAGGGTTATACATGGTGGAAAGGGGCAACGGATCCCCAAAAGTTGTCCTCTCAGCTTTATCTGTGCACCACGGCATAAGCACACTCCTGCCAGAAAGAATAAATAAGCACATGCATTAATAACTATAGAACATTCTGTGTGTTTTTGAGAAAGGGTCTTAATATATGTAGCCCTGGCTGACCTGGAAAACACTCAATAGACCGGGCTGGCCTTGAACCCACAGAGATCTTCCCAGCTCCGCCTGCTTAGTGCTAGGATTAATGGTGTGAACATGCTTGGCTTCTGAAACATGTTTTTTATTTTGTTTTGTTTTGTGTTTTTTTTTATTTTCAAAATATAGTTTCTCTGTGTGGTCCTGGCTGTCCTAGAACTTGCTCTGTGCTCTGTAGACCAGGCTGGCCTCAAATTTGGAGATGCGCCTGCCTCAGCCTCCTGAGTGCTGGGATTAAAGGCATGTGCCACTGCTACCCAGTTGTTTTTTTTAAAGAACACACTGCTTACTTCCACTTCAGCCTTGCACATGGCTCTGTACTGACCGATGGACTTGGCCCCCTTCACCACACAATAAAAAGCTTGCGTGGAGGACTTTATTTCAGTCCTGGCACTAACAGGATCTTAGAACATGTTAGATAATGAATGAATAAATCAGGAAATAATTAGCCAGTCTATAGAAAAGGAAAAGAAAAAGCAGGGTCAGCAGGCACCAGTATCCCGGGGTCTGAGGGCTAGCTAACCTTAATTATTTCTCTTAGTCACTGGGTTTAAAATGATTTCTAAGCCGAAGTGTGTCATCGTTGGTGCATTATGAGAGGCAATAGCCTACTTAATTCTGAGTGCTCTGTTTCCAAACGCAGCCAGTTCCTGTTCAAAGATACTGTGCTAGCCGCCAGCATCCCTTTGGTGTCCACTGTGTGCCAGGACTGGCAGTTCGCAGAGGCCTTGCTAACTCTGAGCTGTCCACTTAACTGAAGAAGATACCGAGACTGAGACACAGACCAACACATGACCCAAGGAGAGCTCCGGCTTGATCAGACTGGGGGACTCTGGCCTAATGAAATAAACTATTCCCAGCAGAGCCCGATCCTGCAGAGTGTAATTCTGACCACACTGTGCAGATAAAAATAATTCAGCGATTTCTTCCCAGTAAACTCTTGGGCATAAACCAAGAAGCCTGCAGAAGACTGTCCCGATGCTACTGCACAACTGTAAATATTTAGTTTTCCTGCCTTCTTAGCCGTGGTTATCAGCAGGAATGCATCGAGTATTTCTGGTGGGATAATTCTACACAGAGTGGAACTATCACCCTGTGCTCTGTGGAGTATTTAGTACCTTGGATCTAATCGATGTCAGTGACAGGGACATCCAGGAAAGCACATTTCTAAATGTCTCCAAGGCCAGAGCCATCTCAGATCCCGCCTTCTGGCTGGGGTTAGCTTGGATTCTTCTGCAGCAGAGGAATCCAGGAAGGGACTGAAAAGGGATCCAGACCAGGGTTTGAACAGGTAGATGAAGTCTCAGGTGTCAGACTGCTCAGCAATGGCCTGTCTGTGGGTGAGTCCAGGGTCCCTAGAGCTGGGAGGACAAACTCATTCTTCAAATGGAAAAGTCATAGTACTGAGAAAACTGGGCTCATGAGCTGTTACACTTGAGGTCAAAATGACCCAGAGGCTTGATGGATGAGCAGTGGGAAAGGCCTGGGTATTGGATCTGGCCGACCCAGAGGTCTGATGGATGAGCAGTGGGAAAGGCCTGGGCATTGGATCTGGCTGACCCAGAGGTCTGATGAATGAGCAGGCAGTAGGAAAGGCCCGGGCACTGGATCTGGCTGACCCAGAGGACTGATGGATGAGCAGGCAGTGGGAAAGGCCTGGGCACTGGATCTGGCTGACCCAGAGGATTGATAGATGAGCAGTGGGAAAGGCCTGGGCATTGGATCTGGCTGACCCAGAGGATTGATGGATGAGCAGTGGGAACAGCCTGGGCATTGGATCTGGCCGACCCAGAGGTCTGATGGATGAGCAGTGGGAAAGGCCTGGGCATTGGATCTGGCTGACCCAGAGGTCTGATGAATGAGCAGGCAGTAGGAAAGGCCCGGGCAGTGGATCTGGCTGACCCAGAGGATTGATGGATGAGCAGTGGGAAAGGCCTGGGCATTGGATCTGGCTGACCCAGAGGTCTGATGGATGAGCAGGCAGTGGGGAAAGGCCCAGGCACTGGATCTGGCTGCCTCTAAGCCTCCTCTTCACAGCCTGCAGGTAATACCAACATGCCAAGAAGGCGCAGTGATGGAGAGCTTACCTAGCATGCAAGAGGCGCTGGGCTGAATTCCTATCACCGTATGAAAAGAGAAAACACACTGCGTGAACAGAGGAACAGCAACAAGGGAGTCAAAGCCATCTGCTCAGGGTGCTCTAATGTTTCGAAGGTTCTGAAGGTTTTAGAACCCAGCTCGGCTTCCTGGCTTGGCTTCAGCTATCACAACACCTCTGCTATTGTGGCGATCACTATGCCAGTCAAACTTGCAAGTATGGCCCCCTCCAGAGAGGTCCTAAGGTTCTCAGTGCCATCCCAAAAGAGAATCTGTGTCTCCAAAGAGGGAGACATCCTAAAACCAGCTCCCCCACCCCAAATCAGCTGAAGTTTGAAGGAAAGGGAATGGAAGCATAAAAATGGTCACCCATCTCCGACTCAGTGATCAGACAACCACAGCAAGAGCAGGGGGGCAACAGCCAGGTTTCTGCAAACTCTGTATTCCTTTGTCTCCTCCTTCTCAGTTACTTGCAATTTATTCTCTCCAGCTCTGCTATTTGCAGCTTTCAAGTAGCCTTAAATCCTTTTACAACAAGGCCAGTGTAAATAAATAAAGCACAGAAATAAAACCCATGGCTGCTGCTGTCAGCACTGCCAGACTGGGTACAAGGTTTTGGCTCTGATGTAAGAGGAAGGAGGTGTTCCCGGAGGAAGCAGAAGGAGGGGAACCACCACAGAGCCTTGGGGGGGGGGCTGGCCCTGGGTCCTGCTGCCCTGCTCCTGTTCTAGAGTCCCAGGGCCTCCTGCAAGGTGCCAGCCTCTTAGGCCTCTGTGTCACTGTCCTTAAAAGATGGGGGAATGATTGGGGGGGCTAGTGCTATGCCACTGAGCCTAATAGCAGGGTCTGGAGAGTTTGGTCCCCAGCACTGCAATAACAAGACAAGACATAACAAAAGGGATTTGACAGAATGATTTCACATTTTCCCTCATTCCCAAACACTGGAATTTAAGACATCTCTTTCTGTCTGTTCAGTGTAGTTAACTGCCTCATCCATCCACAAGTACCAGGCAGGGCTGTTAGCTGAGCATCTGTTTGCACTGATAAATGTGAGCCACACTGGTGAACGGTGTGTGTGTGTGTGTGTGTGTGTGTGTATAAATTTATTATTATTGTTTTTATTACTGCTTTGCCTCTCACAAAAATGTAGGGTTACCCATTTCATGGTGAAGGAAACTAGGGTATCATTGAATAATTTATTGACCAAATTTTCCATTGTGAAAGGAGATTCAAATATTGGCTTTTATCTTTAGCTTGGCAATCTGGTAAGTCTCTTCACTCCCAAATAAGCTCTGATACAGAGAGCAGCGCTATGTGCTCGCACCAAGTGCTGATCATAACTGGGATGTCTCATAATAATCAAAAGAATATTAACACACGCCGCCGAAGGGGTGGAAGGCGCTGGGACATAGTAGGACATTCTCTTTGCTTTCCAGTTAAAGGTTCGGGCCTTTTAGGATGTCCCCAGTTTCACAATTCCATAGCCACTGTTCTAAAGAGGAACTTAGGATAGACAATACTCAACATCACAGCAGATGCCCTGGAACAAGGCTCCTCAAACTTTACCCAAAGATCTTGTCAAAAGGTAGCCTTGGGATCAGTGGGTCAATGCGTTCTCATCATACTGGCTTGGTTTTCTTTATTTCTAATGTTTTGCCATTTTGGGGCTTGTCTGGCCAGGTTAAGACTGACCTAAGTGTGACTGCCATGTGCAAGTCTCCACTTGACAGTCCCAACCCTGCATTACCTGCCTCATCCATCTTGCTCTGAGCTGCTATTCCCTCCCCCATCACTGGCGAGGTCTGCTCCCACATAACAAGGGGCAGCCTCTACACTCACAGCCCACTGCAATCATTCAAACTAGTCAGTTCTAACCCAGTTCTTTCTGCCAGGCCTGTTCCTTTTGGTGGAAACTTCAATAACAGCTTCTGCCTTCATTTTCTCCTCCTTCTGCCCCTGCCTTTTAATGGAGCCATTGATTTCCTATGTGGGCTTGCGTGCATTGCATGCTCTTTCTCTTGGGAACCACGCATAACGCTGTTTTGTTAGGCACATGGCTGCCAGCTCCTGACCTGGATAAATTCCTAAGTATGATTATTCTCACTCCTGAATAAATGACAAAAATCTTGGACCACCCAGGGATAGCACCGAGGACATCAGTGCGTCTGGCCTATGGCTCAACCTTCAGCGGCCTGGCCGCGTCTAACTACGGAGCTACCACTGAAACAAGGTGCTAGGCTGCCTGGGGGAAATGATTACATCGTATGCATGCTGGGCCTCTGCCAGGAGCCAGCGTCTTCACGGGAGTCAAATGGTGAGGTGGCTGGGGTTACTGCTCAGGGGTCCATGGACAAGTGCCAGAATGCTGCCTTACATTCCAGCAAGGGGATTTCCCGTGATTCACAAGGGGGGAGCTAAATAAAGAGCGTCAGCGGCAAGGAGGCTAGGCCTGCAGCCTTTGAACTATTATAGCTGGCGCAGTGTTAACACAGGTGACTCGGGGCCCAAGGGCGACAGGGTGGCTGGCACAGGACCTTGCTGCTGGCTCCCTACCTGAACTATGGCAGACATAGCCCAAGATGCCCTAGGGCATTTTCAAGACACCCAAGTCAGGAGGCCCCGGGGGATAAGCCTTTGAACCCAAGCAATTCACTGTTCCTACAGCAAGATACTACCCAAGTGTCCTACTACCCTTCTGCCTGGGTTTTTGGGTTATTACCCAAAGCATCGCAGACATGGTCGCCATGTGTCCGAGTCCAACACCGCGCACTTCACCCCAGGCTGCTCCGGTTTATGTGTCACCAATTAAAAGCAAACCCTGATTGAGAACTATCAATTTCAAGTCGTTCACACGGCTTAGCTCAGCTAATCCCCACAGCTCTGTAGTAGCTGCTGTGTAAATCCTTGCTCTCAAGATGAGGAAGCAAGAGCTGAGTGGCTCACAGGGGGTACCGGTTCATCAGCAGGGCCACAGCAGCCCAGGCCCACAGCCTCCATCTTCCATTGCGGCCCGGCTCTTGGTCCGTGGGGCTGTGCCATTCCCGGATAGGCCTTAAACTCCACAGTGAGGTCTCAGTACCAGCATGAAGCACACAGACCCTCCCACCCCAGATCTGCAGAATCAGAATCTCAGAGCTGGGGGTCAAGAACTTGTGCCTTACAAACTCTCTTCCTAATCCTGCTACAGGCAGAATACACTGATCAGGAAAACATTTATGAGAATTCCT